>RJWH01007204.1:0-43274 GCA_004363575.1 Solenodon paradoxus | reverse complement strand
ATATCTGTGTGTGTCTCTGTGTATGTCTGTGTGTGTCTTGCGTGTGTCTGTGTGTATGTGTGCCTGCATGTGCATGTGTGTATATTTGTGTGTGTCTCTGTGTATGCCTGTGTGTGTCTTGCGTGCGTCTGTGTGCATGTGTGTCTGTGTGTATCTGTGTGCATGTGTCTATGCATGTGTCTGTGTGTATGTGTGCCTGCATGTGCATGTGTGTATATCTGTGTGTGTCTCTGTGTATGTCTGTGTGTGTCTTGCGTATGTCTGTGTGTATATCTGTGTGTGTCTGTGTGTGTCTGTGTGCATGTGTGTCTGTGTGTATCTGTGTGCATGTGTCTGTGTGTATGTGTGCCTGCATGTGCATGTGTGTATATCTGTGTATGTCTGTGTGTGTCTTGCATGTGTCTGTGTGTATGTGTGTTTGTGTCTGTGTGTCTGTGGGTGTGTATATCTGTATGTGTGTGTCTGTGCGTGTGCCCAGATACAGTTCACTGGAATGAACACTGTTTCTGTGTCCTGGTCAATGCAACTGTGTCAAACCTTAGACAGGTTCTAGATGGATACCATTCTCAGCAAACACCCTGACCTTGCCAGCATCTTCCTGTGAGAGATTGATGCAACAGGCTGGCCAGAGCCAACGCAAATACCTGAAGGGGCAGGGAAGGTTGTAGAGGTTTTGGCTCAGCCAGCATCACAGCTGTCCTCAATTACACAAACAGATGTTGGCAGCTCGATTCATTAGAAATGCAATCCAATCACCTTGGTGGTCTAATTCTTTTACTGTGAAGTCCAGAGATACAAGATTCTCCTCTCCCAATTCCTGAGATCGGGTCAAGGAAGATTACTCAACTGTTCTGGGGCAGGCATCCCTAAACTAACTCCATATGACAGACCTACACAGGGATTAGAGCAGCGGTTGTCAACCAGTGATGATTTTTATTCCCCACCAGATATTTGGCAGCGTCTGGAGACATTTTTCAGTCACAAGAAGGAGGGGACTGTTATAGGACTTTGAGTCCAGGGGCACTGCTAAGTATCTACAAGGCACAGGACACCCCCAGGAATTATCTACACAAGATGCCAGTTGCCCCACGATTAGGAAGCTCTTTGTTAGAGACCTCAAGCCCATACATTAAAAACTTCGAGTGAAAAGGGGGAAATGGCAGGAATCTCAAGGGAGAGATGAGAGTCAATGGTAAGAAGTTCAGCTATGATTCTGGTGGTAGAAATAGAAAGTAACAATGATTGGGAGAGAGAATTTGGAGAAAGAACAATTTGGGGCATGAAAAGGACAGGAGAAAGAAAGTAGTCAAAACCTGTACTTTCCAGGAGAGCAGATGCATGAGGTTACCACTGGCAGAAATGGGGAGTTACAAAGGAATCTGGCTTTTGAGGGAGTCGATAAACTCACTGAACTTAAAGTAACAATCCCACTGTTAAGGCTTTTTAGCACAGCTACTGTGTGTTCAGGCTTGTTTATGTTTCTCTGCCTCTCCCTCTAGCATCTTTCAGAAATTGTTCCCATTGGTGCCACCACAGAATTCCTGTCATCTAACAAGACCATTATTTTGGTCTCATAATATGCTGCAAGACATTATGGCTCGGTGTCAGTGTCCCAGTTATGTGTGTGTTGCCACAAAACCACAGTTTTGTGATAGTCCTAAAATATAAATAAGGATTTAGGATCCATACTGATGAAATGCACATATAATATCTTCTTGTCTCCATCCTGCCCTGACACCACACCTGGAAACCCTGGGTTGTCCAACAGCAAAAGTATCACAGCAAATACACTTCCTCCCAATTTTAATTCAGACTAGAAAATAGATAAAGTTAATACAACAGTGCCATCTAGAGAATGACAAGAAGCTCCCAGGGATATCTCGCTCAAATTTAAGATTCCGACATTTTGCCAAACAGATCCAGAGCAGAACAGAAATGGGATTTTAAAAGTTGTATTGCGTCATCTCAGCACTCAGAAGAATTCCTCCATGGGTGCTTGATATTGCACAACTAGGAGAAAGCTTAAAGGAGCCCATCAACAGAGAATGGAGAAATCTAGAGCAATCCATGGTTTCCTATAGAATCGAATGTTAAATAACAGGAATCTAACACTCATTAGTGATAAGTTCTGCCCCAGATACCCTGCTCCTGGCACTGAGCTCAACTTCTCTCAGACCCTAAGATGGAATCTGCAGTTGGGTCGCAGGTATACCAGTAGTTACATCCGAGCTCCATGCTCAGTGCCCAGGTGACCGGGGGCAAGTGAGACTTCTCTGATCTCCTGTTACTTCATCTGCAAAATGTCAATGATTTCACAATACCCATTCACAAGAGTACTGTGAGTCCTAGAAAATGCACTGAACACAAAATTAGTTCTTTCTTCTAGTCTTCTCTTTCTCCTTTAGCTGTTCATTTATCAAATTAGAATGAGACGCCTAAGTGCCCAAGTCTTTAAAATGTCAGCATTCAATTTTTTATCCAATAAATATTAAGGTGCCACACACCATTCTAAGAGCAGAGGACAGCTTCCTCACTGGTGGAACTAACATATAATTTGAAGGACCATAGAAGAAAATAACAAAATCACAGAATAATGAGAGATTGTAGTCTGCTTTAGAAAATGCAGAGAAGGAAAATCTCTCAGAAAAGATATGAATTGAGTTGACAAGGGGAAAACTGGGAGATAGACCAAAGCAGAAATGAAGATACACTGTGCTTTCCTAGAAGACAGTGGGGAGCAGTCACCAGGGTGTTAGTTAGAGTCACTTTGAAAAGGAAAGAAGTCAAGAGTGTTATCCAAAGGGACCAGAGGTGTTCATGCCCCAAGATGAGTGGACTGTGCCCTCCCTCCACCCTTCACACCATTTTCCCAGAGTGGTCTCTCTATCCACCACTCCAGGGACAGGAGCTCAGTGTTAGGATTGCTGGTGAGCTAACCAGGCTGCCAGATGGAAGACATTAAAATCAGCATGCAACTGTGGTTTTCTTCCTCTTGATCTCTCACTCTTCAAGGTTTTCTCCTCAGATGACTCAGTGTTTTTTTTATATAAAAGCAATATTTTCATTCTTCTGGTCTTTCTGGGTTAAGGTGCATTGCCCATTTAAGGGGGTTCCACTAACCCTTAGCTCTGTACATCACACTGTCCAGTCTGAGCTGTTTGCTCAGGTCTGCCTACCAGTGAGTCTAACTCAGTGCTTCCCAAAGTTGTATATTAATGACTAAAATGATTAATTTTTCTCAAAAAAATGTTTCATGCTATAATCTCACACTTTGGCTGGAAGACACATTAAACAAGTTTCTTGGAGAAAGGTTTTGCATATCCTATTCAAATATCCTATTACAGATTTTGAGTTTCCAAAATGGTGCATGCTACAGCTCACAAAATTGTCAGTGGATCTTTTCTGCACAGTATCTCTTGGAAATGTACATTGCAAAAGGCTAAAATCAGATCTGTCAAGTGCCTACTCTTACGAAAGCTTTGCTAGAACCTTCAGGAAGCTTTTCCTAAGGCTTCACAACTCCGATTTTCCCAGTTCTCTGTCCAACCCACCAGCACTCCATATTCTTCTCACATACCTCTCTACAAATATTTTGTCACTACTTCTCTGTCACTCTGATGTCCTTAATTGGCTGATTTCATGTTTTCCCCTCTTTTTTTTAAAGTCCAGGCCTCTCCAAATCAGGAAGCAAGGCCCCAGGGAAGTGCATGGAAGCCCTGGTGCCCACACAATGCATGACACAGAGTCAAAGTTTCACTTAGCCTGAGGGGAGGTGGAGAAAACAAGGGTGGAAGAAAAGAACAGGATTGACTCTGATTGGAAAGATCTGATTCTCACTTGCACAGCTTGACTTTGGATTAATCACAACCTCTCTGAGCCCCATTTCCTCCTCAGCCAAACAAGGCTGAAAACATTTGCCCTGACTTCCTCCTAGGACTGATGGAAGGCTCTAATGAGATCATCAATGCAAACTCACTTGTAACTAGAAAGTACTAGGCTGACAAAAGATAGCATCATCATTAGCATTGGCCTCAAACATTCTCTTCATGTCTTCTTCAAAGAGGCCAGAATCCCATGCCCATAGTGAGATGCGCTAATACACCCTGCATATACTTGTAGCTAGAAAGATCCCCCCATCCCTCCAAGAAATCCCTTTTTGTTAAGCCTACTGCTTGGAATCTCTGTAACATAAGATTGATGTCTCCATTACTTATCATTTACATTGAAATATATATTAATTTATATATAAATATAGCATTAAACAGAAATTAAAATATTTTAAAAGTACAAATTATTGTTATCAGTTCCCTTCCTGGGAGAAATTTTTAAAAGAGAAAATCATGAACCTTGAAAATAGGATTAAAAGAACTAAATGTCTAGCTTTTAGAACCAAAACTAAATTGAGCATCAACTAATTGAAAACAAAACTAATTGAGTAGCAGGAAATTCTACCTGCTTCAGAATTTTATCAAGGGAACCATTCAAATTAAACTCACTCTCTATGGGTACCTACTGAAGAGAAAAGCCACCAAATATTCTGAAACATACGATCAGCATAGTGGTTGCCACACAGTGACTCCAGCGGTGGGGGAATCCACTCTATCAGGTTGGAAAACCAGACACTGGACTTCTGCCTGAATTCAACTAAAAAATTAAATTAAAATTAAAAATAAATAAATGAGGGACTTTGTATTGGATTAGAATAGTGTATGCATTTTGTAAAGACACTCTAGAATGGAGGGGAGGCTTATTATCTGATTATCTAAAGGTGAGTCATTTTTGTCATTATTTGTATTGCTAACACATCCTATCCAGTTTGGATGAGGCCATCTACACATTAATGTGAATTCAGATTTTGAAAGTGAGAACTAGACAGCATCCGCAATCAGGTGCCCGGATTTCTTCCAATTATTGCCCCCAATTATTTCCACACCTCTTGCTGACATGTTTAATCTTCTTCTCCTGGTCTAAACGACAGCTTGCATGGAGGAAGAATGCTAGCTAATGCACTGCTCAGCAGAGAGCCTAGGTTCAATTTAAATAATTAGAAACCTATTTCATTTCTTCTCTCCCGCTTATAAGTGCACTTGAAAGGCATGTGCATGCTGAGCGTCAAACCTTTAACTTGTCTGGGGATGACTTATTGACTTTCTTTAAGCCCCCTTCCTCACCAGCCCTTCTCTGTCTGTCTCCTAGGACACTGAAGATAATTTAAAGCTATTGGATGATAATCAATAAGCAAGGGTCATCTCTATTGCTTGGCTTAAAGTTCTTTGATCTAGTAAATCATCAATTACTGCCACCTATATTAGCCTTCCCGTTAACCGTATGACCTGGACTGGTCCTCTTATTCTTTTAGTAGATGAGGACAGGGGTAAGCGCAGCACTTTTCTGCTGATGAAGTGGTTCCGCAGTTCACTTGAACTTGGGGCCTGTCTCCAGTTTCTCTGCAAAGAGACTTCCTCCTTCCCTCAAGCGGTTAGAAATCTCTTTCCATTTGGCAAAGGCCAGTGGTATAATTTGGTTGCTTGACTTAGGGACATTCATATATGTCCCCTTCATTGATTTCAGGCCTCTGAGTGTTAGACTGGGAGACACTAGAGATTCAGCAAGCTCTTCACAGTCCCAGTATCACTGCACATGCAATTCAAAGGTACCTGGACAAATGAACACCTCTGGTGAGAGGTCCCGATTCCATGCATTGTGATGGGTCTTGGAAATCATTGTTAACCCCTGAACTGCACTTGGACCAAAACTGTGATCAGGATAAGGATAAGGGACTTTGCTCCAGGATCTGCATTTTAATAAGTTGTCTGGATAATTCTGGTGCACATCACAGTTTGAGACCTACTCATCTACAAGAGATACAAACAAGTGAACTAACTTGCATTATTCAATAAGAATTAAATAGAGGCTAAATAAAGTGGCCAGCCATAATCTGCAGGAGAACAGAAAAGGCCAGGAGAGGATTAGAGATTCACAGCAGTGTCTTTAAACTGCCCATGAAAATGACTAGAAGGTGATGGTTGAGAATGGGATGGAAGGTATTCCAGGCTAAAGACAACACAAGAAAAAGTTCATGGATGTAAGAGTGGTTCATTTGGGAAATTTGCAATAATTCAATGAATAGGGACCTGAGATGCATACTAACACTGAGGTATGGTGGGAATTGAAACGGATGTGAAGTAGAGATCAACCACAAAGTTACTTGAATGCAGCTCTTCAGAGAGTAAAGGGAGGAAGTTGGCCCAGTATTTTTAAGAATAGATTAAAATAATTAGAAATTATAAAAAAAAACGAAAAGGACATGGAAAGGAGACCCAAATAGGTCAAAATGCAGAAAACTTTTGCCTACTGCCTATTTCATTTTTATCCAATACCATATTTACTGAATGCTTACTCTATGCCTAACACAAGAGTAGGCTCAAGAAAAAAAATGCTAATAACACAAATGTCTGCCTTCCATCATTGGATTCATAATTTAGCATTTATTAGGTGGGAAGCACTGACTCAGCAGTTAAGAAAACAAAATGGAGCCTCAATAAATTTAAAAAGGATTGTCTAACACCAATAACACACACACACACACACACACACACACACACACACACACACTTACACAGGTTATAATAAAACACAAGAAAGGTAGGAATCAAATGTTAGATGACTAAGAAAGACTACTAGAGAGGGAACTTAAAACACAGACACAATTTTTGACCAAGGGAAAATAGAGAGAACATTTTAGTTAGAAGGAAAGAAAGTAATTAAAGAGAATGGAAGTGAGGATGATTCTAACAATAACAATGATTTGCAATGAGAGAGTAAACACTAAGTTCTACACCTTACACTATGTCCATCATACATTCCTTACTCATCTTCGTCAGAATAACTCCTCAAATCAGGTAGCATGACTCTGGCTTTATACATAAGAAAAACAATCTTCAAGGGGTTAAATAACTTCCAACGATGGCAACAGAAGTGAGTCAAGACTCACTCATTTTTATTCATTCAACAAATATTTGCCGGGCATCTGCTGTGTGACAGAGACCTGTCTTACACCAAAGTTCCTATAATTTTTATCTTAAAAGTTAATGACACAGGGACACCTTGGTGACTTAGTGGATAAGGCCACTGGATATAGCCCATATATGTCCCAAGGACCCAGGACCAGTTAGAACAACCAAGATGAAGAATAAAATAAAATAAATAAAGTTTTCTTCTGCTCCTCTCTTCCTGCCTGCTTGCCTACTCCCCTTCACCTGAACCTTTCTTTTGAAAACAAAAAGCTAATAATACTAATAGATGATAATAACATAACGGATATAGAAGAAAGGATAGTGATACTTAAAGCATTTTTATATAATAAATATCACTTGATGTCCACAAACACCTTATAAACAAGGAAGAGCAAAAATTAAACACCTGGTAAATGTTGTGTACTAAATGTCTAATCTTTCACTTTTATCTTAAATTCTTAAAATCTTTGATTCAGGTTTCTTTTTTCAAGGTTTTTATTTTAATCAAATATTACCTTTACAGTTTTTAAGAGGAAAGAATAAAAAGAAAAAAGGCCCATAATCCCACAGCCCAAAATATCCTTTGTTAATATTGAAGGTGATCAAAAAACATCACCCCAAGACTATCAGACTTGTCCCCCTATAGATACCCACTGGGCATCAAATTATTTTGAACTGGAAACACTGGCACTCCTGGAGGTAAAGAAAAGTTTCCTGCCTTTTTTCTAAGCCTTTGCCCTGTTCTTAATCAAAGAAGGGATTGCAATTCCCTCATTACCTAACAGAACGTAGCTTCAGAAGGTTGGGATCCAGACATAAATTTATCTGCAAACACGTCCTCTCTAAGAAATTCATCTTTACTTTCAGGATAAAGATGAAATAATCCCCTCATTGTCATGTGAAGACCTGCTCTGCTCTGTTTAATGCCCTAGACTTTTTTTCCCATAACTCAACACAGGGTATGTGTCTTTGGTCTGTTCCATTTACCTCAGAATTTATAGCCATGCTAAATAATAAATGTGATCTTTTCTCCTAATAATCCTGTCTGATGCTAATTTCTTAGTTCATTCAGTCCATGAAGAGCTTTGGCAGAGGGGAGGATTTTCTCCATGTCCCCACAATATAACTTGCCATTTTTGAATAACTATAGGCTTAGAAAATGATAGCAAAAATAGTACAGCGTTCCCATATTTTCTTTACTCAATTTCCCCTAACTTTAACAACTGACATAACCATAAAGCAATTTCCTAACCAGAAAATTATCATTGGATCACTACTAATAACCAAACTACAGATCTTGTTCCTATTTCACCAGTTTTTCTCCTAAAACCCTTTCTGTAATCCTACACCCCACATTGTAATGAGTATTGTGTTTCTTTAGCCTCCAATTAAAGACAGTCCCTCAGTCTAGTTATTTGATAGATTATCTTTCACTTTGTGTTTACCTAGTATTTTTTTAGTAAGTCAACAATAGTACAATGAAAAACACACCATGAGGCTACCTTCAAAACTTGATGGAATCCTTGAATCCTTGGCCACTGAAGGAACCATTCAAAACCTAGTTTCCCTTTGATTTTCTAGATAATGTAGCTCTAGACAAAAAGAATAGATAAACATCTTGGGGGAGACAGATAAAAAAATCTTTGAAGCTAAGTGGTTCTGACTTACCCTACAACGACCTGAGTAGGCAACAGCTGTGATTGACCTTAAAAGGTGGACTTGCTTCAGGTGGACTTCTCCAGAAGAGAGGTTTAGCAAATGTCTTTTAGCATATGTAAGTGTGACCAAACATGAGGAAGGCTGGCAATCTGTGAAGTAAACTTGGAATCTTCCCTAGCAACCTGCTGAAAATCATCATCCACTTCCCCAATAAAGCATTTCTCACTCAGTGAGGGCAGTGCTTTAAAAATTATTTTGCTGTCTCCTTATTTGTTACAACCAATCCACATTTCCTCGTTTAAAAGAAATTTGGTTTGTGACTTTTGGCCAATGTTCACCAAGGGAATGGAACCATTGTGTTTCATAACATTTCTCTCATAATTAGTTACAAGTTATACATTCAAGCATATAGAATACCATAAAAGTCACGTTGTATCCTTCTCAGGACATCATATCAGAAGGCGCAAAATCTGAATATGTCTTATAGCTTATGATGTCAACTTTGATCAGTTATTAAGGCAATGTTTACTGGGTTTCTCCACTAATAAAGTTTACTATTTCTCCCTTTGTAACTGATAAGTTGGGAGAAATACTTGAGTCCTACTGAGAACCACTGAGGACTCTTAGCAATTTTGACTTCAACCATTAGAAGATAGGGTCCCTTGGTGTTGTCAGAGAGAAAGGCTAATCTTCCTCTACCTTTCTGGGTCCATGAGCTAGAAAATAACCAAACTGACACAAGAGCGATAAGCAAGAAAAAAAGACAAACTAAAATTACGTGTGCATGGGGGCCAAGGAATATGACATTTCCATCTGGTCATCCCAGTGAAATGACATAGTCTTTGAAAAGGAGCAATAAATTTAGGTGAGAAAAACAGAACAAAGAATTTTTCAATTAATAAGAAAATTTTCAGGATTTTATCTACCTATACATCAAAAACAGACCCTGCAAGTGCTAACTGGGTGTTATAAGGTTTTCTCCAACCTCCTATGCCACCAGAGATTTCCTACTTTTAAGGAGATAGATAATTAGGCAAAATATCACTTTTAGATCTTCTGTCTCTTAATTAACATACCATATACAGGCCATCCTGTGACATTCTATAGCAGCCTATGTTTGGTCCCAATAGTGTTTCCAGGAACTTTCTAAAATACTATCACGGGTAGGTCACTGGCCCTATTTGACAAAGATCCCAGTTCTCACATAGTATATAAATGAGTTGAGAAAATTGTATAGAGGATAATAGCACAGTTCCTGGAGTCCAAGTCGCTGTGTGCATTTCGGTGTATTTCCTCCTGTCTCTGAACTGCAATTTCCTCTTTTGTAAAGAGGGAAAAATTGCTTGTGTAATTTATATGTGCATGTGTGTCGTTTACATCTATATGTAAACATGTAGCACTTATAGTACATAATATGTATCACTTATTCTTTTTTACAAATGAGGAAGTAGAATGTTGAAATTGAATGAAATTATATGTGCCAAACTCTTTGAAGTGTTCCGTATATATAAAGAACTCAGGAAATGTCAGCTATTTTTAGGGCTATTATCATTTAATTGCTATTCAAAAGATAAACAGCAGCAGCATATGTTGTTCAATAAATGATAGTGTTTGTTTGGAAAAAGGACAAAAAGTCACCATCTGAGATTGAAAAGAGGCAGAGAAAGGAATTTACATTTATTAGCCCTCATAGCAATCTAATCCTAACAATAATTTAGTAAGGTCAATATTAATAAACTCTTCTGAAAAACAAAGATAAGTAACCTGGATAGTTAGCAAGGTCATGCAACAACAGAATGACAAGGCTAAATACAAATCCAGATCTCACCACTGAAAGAGGATACTGCAGAATGAGTTAGCGCTTTTAGAGACAGACGCTTGAGATTCAGAAAAATATATCTTGAATCACTGCCACGTGGCCCCAGAATAGAATCCTATAATATGGCATCACTCCACAGTGGGGAGCACATACAAAAGGGCGAAGGAGTTTTGAAGCATAACTTGGTTTCTGGGTAGGAACATTGACTGAAAGGGACCACTTAGGTAAGGCAAATCCACACCCTGGATTTTCCAGGTCAGGATAAATATTCTGTGCCATTATCACCATACATACTTTTGGACTAGGTTTCTATCCCCCAAAATCCCAGACCCTACAGAAGAATTCCTCAGAGTTTAGACCTGGCCTCTCAAACTGACAATCTATCTTTCAAGGCCTGAAACAAGTTATGTTGATTTAATTATCTTCTTGCTGAGTACTTCACCAAAATATAATTCCTGTAGGAAGGTAGTGATCTAAGCTAACCTAATATCAGCTGGAGATGGGGAGGGGGTCATCCCAAGAATTCTGGCATTGGGCTGTCTCTCCTGCTTATTAGTAGGATTGGTCAGGAGTGAAAAGTATAGTAAGGACAGTGAATTCATCTAGATAGAGTAATTCTAATACCATTACCATCTAAAATGCTTCTTATTATGAATACTTCATAGAACATTCCAGACCAAATGTCTTCTCTTCTGTGGTCCCCAAGATTTTCTGCACATTCCAATTATCTTAATGGCTTATAAAACTCCTGATGCCCACTCATCCCCCAGAACATTTCAGTGGGATTGCCTGGAAATGCAAGACAGGAAGCTATATCGCTAAATATCTCCAGGTGATTTCAAATACTATAAGTAAGACACAGAATGGTTACCCCCAATAACCAAACATTTAGATCCTACTATGGCTCTAAAACTTGCAAAATGGAAAGAAGATGATCTCTCTTCCCTTATCAGACATCGATGTTCAAAAACAAGAAACTCTGAGATTCCTGGATAAAGACATTATGTAAATGCAGGCTATTATTACTACAAGTTGGCAGGTGTCTGGGATATATATTTCATTCTCTTTAATCATTCAAATGAGGCCAAATGTCCCAAGGATGTGGAGTCAGCCCATCATTATGCCTAATGGGTACTGAGGAGCCAAACACAGGTGTTGTGAGCAGCAGCAGAACAATCACTGAGTTTCTTCTGCCACTGGGACAGCCCTCAGCTGCTCACTTTATTGGAGGCAACCTCCCCCCACCCGCAACACCCCCACCAAGGTCTAGAATCTGCCATTGTCTGCTTATAACTCAGCAATGTTTTGCAGAGCAAGTGGACTTGTCTTTGATGACTGCTGAGTGTAAAAAGAAAAAAACAGCAAAAACAGATACCAAATTCACTCTTTTCTCCCAGGCACACCTGTTTCATCATGCAAAATGAGCATTTAATATGAATCCACTCACCTGAGTCTAATTCAACATAAAATATACCCCAGCCTAATGGCAAAATCTAGAACTGCTGATATACCACACAGTAACCTCCTGAGTCTTGTTTTTCTTTCAGTAGTAACTAGAGCAATAAAAGGTTGGAGGAGAGCATAAATATTTAAGGACCACAATAAATCTTTAAATGTTGAACAACCGGGTTATGTGATGGGTAAACTGGAGACCGGTCCCGAGATGGCAGCTTGTCGGATGATGATAGAAACAGCAAAACCTAGGCCATTGCTCTCCTATCAGCACAGCATTAGAGTATGTCAGCTTTGTAACAGTTTAACTGGCTAGAGCTTGCAGATGGTGTTTTTATGGCCCTCTATAAACAGTATTAAGTCATTTTAACTCTTTCTCCATAACTCAGGTTTCCAATCTAGGCTGCAGTGTCCATCTCTCTCATCCTCCAAGATGTTCATGAAGAGCGGCACTACCATTTATTAATCACCCATTATGGACCAGACACGTCTCATAGGGATTTATTAACCCCAATTTACAGAGAACAGCTCTGAAGGACAGAGCCAAGATTTGAACTGATTGATTTTATGATTGTGCTCCTCCCACTATTGCCTTATCATTTGGAAGCTCTATTTTCATTGATGAAATGCACAGGGAAGGAAAAATAGCTGAAATTGGAGGAATGAGTGTCTTCATAACCCATGACTAAAAGCATCCAAATGAGTATGGCTTGTTCTTACTTGAAATGATTACTACTTAGGGTTTTTCATGTGCTATTTAATACATTGATTATTCAGTTTTATACTTTCAAGATGTATTGTCTCTTCAGATCTGAACCTTTATCACTTGCTTCTTCTATCACATAATTTCACCATGCATTGATTAAATGCCTACGTAAGCATTTCAGCATTTTAAAACACAATTTTCATGAAAGTAAAATCATGACTCTCATTCAAAATCATAGACATCAAATATATTTTTCAAATCATTCATTAATGAGGGAGCAAGTGAGATAATGTATAGTCAGTTTAGTAAATGAACATTAAGGTAGGATTGCTGGGCTATCTACAGAATTGATTGCCTTACAAGACAATAACCCCTAACCTCGGGTTAAATCTTGCAATAGACAGGTATTATTTGCATCTCTACTAGACACAAATTGATGGGTTAACTTGGGTCCCTACAGAATTATAAAATAGACCAGTCAATAGAAAGTCAAGCCCAGACATGGGCCTAAAGACATAGTGCCATCTCGTGCTTATTTCCAAGCTGTTGATAATTTTAGTGTTTAAGACACTGACGTAGAAAAGTAGAAAATATATTTATAAATAGGGCCTAGAAAGATCTAATCACTATCTGCAAAGCGCTACAATGAAGTTTCAGGGTCCAAAACTTGGCGAGATTCGTAATTTGAAAGGTATCTATAAGTAATCAGGTGATAATGTATAAATTTATATACATTTGTGCTCAAATAAATCAAAGGGAAGGGGGATTATTATAAACTGAGTTAATTTAGGAAGGAAGGCATCGTGAAAAAGGAAAGCATCTGTGGAGTAGAGCTTGTAGAAAACATAGGATGTGGTTTAATGGAGATGGAAAAGAAGAGTGAGTCAGATCACCAGGAGGGTAAAGGTAGGCCCAGAGACGAATCTGTACAACATGGGTTCTCTCTCTTGATGGCACACTACTTTCACTTTTGAAACTTTTTAAATTCAAGCTGCACCTGGTCTAATGTACATCTTAATTCACATCTTAAGTTTGGGGTATAAGTAATTTATGAAACTCCTCTGGTAATTCCACTGGGCAGCCATGACTACTCACATCCATCCCATGGACTGGGAGCATCAACAGCACCTCAGATTTTTCAAGATCTGTTGACCTTAAGTCCCCTTACCCCCACCTATTCAATCAATATCTGCACATCATCGAGACTCCCAGGTGATTTATAGGACATTAAAATTTGAGGTACCGCAAGACATTCTACAGCCAGTTCCCAACACCCCTGAAATAAGAGCCACCTGGAGCTCTGACTAATAGGCAACTTCCCAGGCCCCTCCCTTAAAGAGCTGAGAAGTCATCCATAGAAGATGGGATTTGAAGGCACTTCCCAGGCCCCCCTTGAAGAGCTGAGAAGTCATCCATTGAAGATGGGATTTGAAATTACCCTTATGTTATTCTCATGGAGGAATTTGGGGAAACACTGGAAGCAGTTCCCCATGAGTGGGACTAGTTGGTTGATAGCCTTAACCATCAGACCAAATGAAGTTTGGCTTGATCTGAAGGTGGAGCCCAGCCCTAGTGACAGTACTTGATGCTTTTCACAAATACCTTCAGCCCACTCTAGAGACCATTTATTCTAGTGCAGGGCTTAGGCATAAGTGCTGTGGTTTTAGTTATTGTTGTTGTTTGTTTTTAACATCCTAACTAATTCTAATGTATAGTAGGAGTTGAAACTCACCAAATTAGGAAGCTACCACCTCTGGAAGGGACAAATGTGATCATAGTGGTATTTTAGGAAGTGTGGCCTGATAACAAAATATAAAAGATCCAATGTTAGAAAAAAAACAAAGATGCCTACTAGTTAGTGATGTAGTTTGGGGGCTGGTTGTTAGAACGGAGAGCAAAGATTAAGTCTGTCAGAGCGAGAGTCAGAAGAAGATAATAACTTATTATGGGATGGAAAAAATACATAAGGTCACTGAAATATGGCTACAAGATTGTGGGGAAGAGAAGGCGTTGGGACAGAATCCATCCCAAAGTGGAAACTTAGGAAATGGAATTATAACAGTGGATTTTATATTCAAATTGAATGGGTCATCAGGTGCTCACATATGTAGTGAAATTATTCTGGGTGTTTCTTTGAGGATTTTTGTATGAGATAAACATTTTAGATTGTAGATTGAATAAAACATTTCTTTTCTCAATGTGGGTAGTCTTTATTCAATCAATCTAAGGCCTAAATAGAACAAAAACGCCCACCCTCCACAAGATAAGAAAGAACTCCTGACTCACAGCCTGTGAACTGGTATGTTGATTTTCTCTTGCCTCACATTCAAACTGAAGCATCAGTTCTTCCTCAATTCAAGACTGCTAGTCTCAGACTGGAGCTGCATCATCAGTTCTACCAGTTCTCAAGTCTTCAGTGTGAAACTGGAACTATATCGCCTTTCCTGGTCTTCAGCTTGCCAGCATAGATCTTAAGACTTGTCAGCTTCTAGAGTCATTTGAACCAATTCTTTATAAGAAATATTTTTATGTATGTATATGTATATATGTGCAGATAGATGATAGACAGATGACAGATATAGATATTCATTTCTCTGGAGAACCCTGATGAACACTGTGGTCAGTTTTAGATGGCAGTTGCTTGTTAAAAGCAAGTGTGGACATTGCAAACATTAAACAAATATGAATAGAGATTATTCAGTATCCCTCCTTATCCCTTATTTCAGTTACCCATGGTCAACTCGGGTCCAGAAATATTAGGCACAGTCAGATATTTTGAGTGAGCAGGAGACCACATTCGCAGAATTTTTATTATAGTATTTTGCTATAGTTGTTTTATATGATTGTTAGATATTGCTCAGATCCTATTTGCCTCATTTTTAAATTTAACTTTATCATAGGTATGTATATGCAGGGAAAATTGTACATATAGGATTTGTTTCTGTCTGTGTTTTCAGGCATCCACTGGGAGTCCTGAAATGCATCTCTCACAGAGAAGAGGGATGCTGTAACCAGAGCTTACTCTAATAAGAGAGTCATCATTTGTACTGGCAGAGATACAAAGACAAGGAAGTAGGAGAGTGAAAGAAAAAAGATTCAGGTGTGCCCTCTTTGCGGAAACTGGAGATCTGGTAACCAGAAGGATGCATTCAATAAGATCAGGTCAGGGAGCATATTTGACACTCTTGAGTTGGTACTGGGCTGCAGGCAGGGGCAAAAGTTAGAGAAGCTGGCGGTCACTGACCAAGTCCTCAGTGTTCTGGGCCAACTGCTGCAGAAGTTGTGGGTCAGAGCTGTACTGTCAAACATGGCCTGGACCTTGTCCTTTCATATGTTCACTCTCCCATATAGAGGTCCTACAATAGACATGACTTTTTTCATCTAGTTCAATGTGTTGAACACTTGGCCACAACTCTATTTATACTTACGACTTTAGATCTTTCCAGACCTTAATCTCCTCTGGATTCTACTTTAGAAGAGGGCAAGTGTTTTAAAAGGCAGGCTTTATTATTTTCTGATCAGGACACAACTGTCCTGGAAAGATAGTCTGTTATCACCAGAGGTGGGGCCATGTCACTCCATAAAGGGGTCACACAGAAGTGTATTAGAGTCCATCAAAAGAGAGGGGGAGAGGGGAATCTGGGCATCAGACTTTATTGTGGTTTCTACAGAAAGGAGGAGCAAGCCAAGGTAAACAGATTTAAGATGGGCTAGTTGTGGGAAGTCCCTAGCAGTCTGGCACATGGCCCTGAGCTAATTAGGATAGGGGAAAAGTAACCCTGAGTATAGAGCCTAACAGAGGAGGTGGTTGGAGGTGTGGATTCTGGTTGGGTTAGTTTGCATTTGAAAGGCATGCTTGAGTGTTTACAGCAATGTGAGAGTGGGGTGAGGGTGAGGGGGTGGGCAAATCTTCCAGAATCAATAATATACAAAATATACAAACATGGCTAATACAGGAAGTATAATTAGAAATAGAAATTCAGGGCTCCCACTCTCTATAAACTGCTAATATCACAAGTTCCGATAGCAATGAGTGTTGCTTAATGTGACATTTCAAACTACAAGAACATTTGACACCATCATGAATCATCAGGGCTATGTCACCTGGGCCCTGAGTAGCAAGACAGAGACACAAAGACCAGCAGCCTTAGGAAGGCTTTAGCACAAAGTCCTTCATTGCTGAGCCTCCCCTTTACAGGAAAAACCAAGGACAAACCTCCATTTTCCCTGGCAGCTGGCACACTCGGGAGTGGATTAAACGGTTGCCTGTCCATCACAGCCTCCTTTTCTAAGGCTCTGGAGGTAGTGACAACATTTCTGCCCCGTGTCAGGAATCCCCCAGGAACTTTCCATTAAGACAACAGTTCCCTTGGTCCTTTACAAGTGAAACTTGGGGTCAGCACACACATCATTTACCTGATGTCCTTTTTGGGGATTTCTTTTTTGCTGAGGAGATTAGTATTCCTCTTAGGATATGCTTACAAACACTCCTTATAAAAGGAGGGGCAGTGAACTTATCCCTGCAATGGGATGGATTTGACACAGCAGAGTCTTGGATTCAGACAGACCTGGATTTGAATGCTAATTATGGGACGGTAATGGCCTGACTGCTCTCAATGTGACCAAGATTAAAAACTGTTTTCAAAAATCGCAAATTGTTTTTATAATATAGTGTACTATGTTTGTCTGACCCGCCACCCCACATCTGTCTGGAAGTTCCTCCAGGGTAGAGATTAAATCTTAAATTCATCCTTTTTAATCCCCTGTTCTGCCCTTAAAAGAATATTTGTTCATTTGCATTGCACTGAGCAAACACAGCGACCTCTGGGATCCTTAAAACTCTGTTGTCCTTCTGGCTAAGGGACCGTGCCAGGATACCTGGCTGCCAGCAAACAGGAAATAAGAGAGGAAAAAGCCCCAACCTCAGAAAAAAAAAAAAGAGGCAGCACCCTGCAGCGGAGCAAAGGCAAAGTACGGACAATGGCAACCAGCTTCCATGAGAAGACGATATGCCCCAGCCACTGTTCTCAGCACCGTCTATGGATGCACCGCCATCACTGAGCTTCCCTGGAGACAGTTTCTCAGTCAGGTCTTTGGACCACACTTACGCTGACTCGGATATCTCTTCCCATGCATTTCTGGGCTACTCTGTATATTCTAGTTCCTTTCTTTGAGAAAATTCAGTCCTGCCTAAACAAATAAACTTAGTCTTACCTGCCATGGGTGGTGACAGATGAAGAACTAGAATAATGTGCAAGCTAAATATGGGTTGGAAAGAAGGGAGCAGTGTGGGAGCAACAGAGGCTGAGGATTTCAGGAAGCCAGCCTGGGTAGGAAGAGCCCCCTACAGCAGCGCTCACCTGTAGAGGAGAAAATCTTTCCTCTTCTTCCCCTTCTAAGTGCTTGGACTGGTCTAATAATTAAGTTCACTAAGGCAGATTAACAGAAGAAAAATACTTCTAATTTCATAGACAGGAGATGGAGTGAGGGGGCAGAGGAAATTCTAGAAACATCTGCACAAAGTATGCAGAGCATTCAGTTTCTCTGTGTTCTTTTAGACAAAGAACTGACAGGAGAGGGAGGGGGGAGGTAAGCTGGTAGATTAGTAAAGCTATAAACGACATTCCTTTACACAGCCTTCTCGGCTTTAAACTCCCCATCTCTGGTGATGGGATGCCTTCTATCCTTCTGTTACAGGAAGGGATCTTTCCCACATGGGGAATGTATCTCCTGCTTTCAAGGGCAATGGTAGGTTAAAGTATTCTCACAGCAACTGTTTCACTTTCGTTCAAAATAATCAATATGCCAAAGTGGCCTATGTGGGAGCAGCCTGCCCTGAATCCCATCAGCTCCATCTCTGCCTGCATGATCAGCAAGGTCCTGGTGATGCCTTTGTTTGTAAAATGCCTGATCCCTTCCTTTTTACCAGTGTTTTTCCACTTACACTGGACAATAGCAGTAGACAGGGGAAAAAAAATCTTTTCAGAGTGTAATGCAGGTCTGAGCTCAAGCCTGGGACTCTCCAGTGTTTTGCTTTGAGCAGAGAAGTGCTTTGCCAACAATGTCTGGTTCCTCCTCACTGCAACATTTTAAGGGGTGGTAATGAGGTGGGAGGTGAGGGGATTTTGACAATCTGAATGATTCTGCCAAGGTCAAAGGCTACCTGAATGCCTGGGGTGGGCTTGGGATGACTTACAGAACATGTTTGAATCTCCCAAACAAGGGAACATTGATTTGATCTTGACTACCGTACCTGCCAGCTGAAGTTCTTAAGAATCAGTACAATATAAATCTGAAGAAAAGGGCTCATGTGTGTCATTTGACATGCTGATGCAACCTTCCTGTGACCTTCCCACCTTAATATCCAGCTGTACCTACTGTCAGTGTCAATGGAATGAGATTCTTTAAATATTCAGCACCTTCTCCACATATCCCATGCCATCAGCCCTGCTGTATCAGGAGATTAATAGAAGCCATGATGGCCTGGGTATTTAAAATGACCAAGATTCCTCATGTCTTTGGATGTCCTCACTGCCTATCCCAGGGCTGCAGCTAACCCCAGTTAGTACCTTCAATAAAGCCAAATATCTCCATGGCACAAGCAGCATCTAGGTTAATAGTTAAAAATTTGCACTTGTTTTCCGCACACAGCGAGTGCACGCAATAAGCCTCACATATAGAAATCCTTTAACCTATTAGGAAAACTCAGTCAACAGAAGCAAATGGCAGCCTTTAGACTGAGCTCAGCACAAAGCAGGAAATTGTATTCCCAATACCTAGAGATTTAGCTGGTGTGAAACATAGTGTTCGGGAATGGGGTGATAGATTTCAGAAGACTGGTTTTTGACAAGACATATAAATGGTCTGCATTCTCTGTGAGGCAGTAAAAGCTGTTTGATTCTGACTCACCTAGAACGACAGACTGTCTCTGTCTATGTGCAAATCATCATCACCATCTTAAATACCACTCTTACCGGAAGTTATCAGCAGTCCCTGTTGGAGAGTGAACAAAGGACCTGGGTTCCAATTTTGTAGAGACTTAACAATCTTAACTTTGCTCAGACTGACACCAAAAGACTTAAAAATACATCAGGCAGGGAAAAACCTGAACCTGCATAAACAATTACAGGAATACAAATTTAGGATCAAAACAATATGTGGTGGAGGATGAAGACAGAATTTGGAAACTCTGTTTTCAGACAAATAATAGTACACAGCACCAAATGTGTGGCAGGAACACTGAAATCTACAGCTGATTAGCTGCTGTTGCCATAGATTCAGAAGAGTGGCATCGAAACATCTGGATGATTGATTGGCCTGGATTTCATCAAAACATGTCACCTTGAAAATCAGTTTTTCAAAGATTATGTTTCCAGAGCTCTTCAGATGCTGGGGAAAAGAAATGAATAAGACTAACATCCATAAAGCAATGGTATAAAGCAACATCCTCAGTTGTCTGATGGGGAATATATGGGCCACAGGAATTCAGAGGACAAGTCAGTGGGTAGGCATACTAGACTAGGGAATGACAGTGTAATAGGATATTTGCAAATTGGAATTAATTAATGTGCAATAATAAAGTACAAAAAATAGTCATATTTATCCAGTTCTGTTCCTCGTCTAAAAGCATTATTGTCCTTATTGATCAAAAGAGAGCAGAAGGGCCAGAGGTGGCATCTCTGAGCACCTTGCCCAGCTAGCATGCCTTTCCAAATGGACATTTAATAAAATCCCATGGAGGAGAGTGGGTGGGATGGGGAAAGAGGCTTGGTACAAACACCAAGACACCTCTTCTGCCAGGACAGAAGGAAGCCAGTCACCCTTCTGACAGAACAGTCCATGCATACCTACACACATGCACATACCGTACACACCATACACTTTAAATTTCTGAGTTTCCGTCCCCAGCAAGAGCATCAAAGTGGAAAGTGTAGACTCCTATGAACACTTAAAATTTTTCTGACTATCCACATTTCAGACCCTTCACTTCCTAGTGTGCTAGAAGAAAATATATACAAGGCCCCTGTTGTATTCTAGACACTATGAGGAAGCTGAAAGGTAAGATCTTTCCTACCTCCTGCCCCTACATGATCTAAGATGGACAAACAAGTTGAGCTACATAATGAGGTGCTGTCTCCTGAAATGTAGACTTGAGTGTCAGAGATGTGGGAACAGAGGCATCATTCTTTATGGCAGAGGTAACAGCAGGACACAGACTAGTTCTTCCTGCAGGACCACACTTCAACCCCTGCCTTCCAGGCTCACCTTGCTCCTCCCTATCAGACAGTGGAAGATGTTATTTTATACCACTGCTTTACTCATTTCTTCTTTCCCATCCATTCCTTGAGACACCTCTTAAATTTGCAAGGTCCTTACATCTTTCCAATAAATGTCCCTTTTGCTTACATTAGCTAGAGTTGGTTAATGCTACATGAAACTAAGAATCCTAACACCATTGTGAGTCTCTTACACATACACCCTTTCTGGAGCTTGCTCAGCCTGACAAGAGCCATTCCTAATGGCAGCTCACCAGGCGCTGGCTCCCAGTTGGGAGTTACACCATGCAAACAGCATGCTCCATATTTTTTTGTCTTCTTATTTCTTTCCTGATGTACTTAATGCCTAAGAGATTTCTCTGAAATTCTGCCACTTTCTCCAAATAGCTCTACAACCTAGAAGTTTTAATGGAATGATCTGGATGTTCTAGGAGGCACTAAAAAATCTACAACTGGACAAAATGCAAACTTTTCAATGCTTTCAATTCAGTGCATTCTCATCATGTACACAGAGCTATTTTATTTATTTGAGTTCTCAGGGAATCTAGCTTCTATTTGTCAGGTTTGTGGTGTTCATGCTTCTCTCACTGAGGTGTTCAGAGTCTTAATTAGAAGGTGAGTGTAAAGTGCTTTGACAGCATCAGATGAGAAGTGCTAGAGAAATCCCTAGGGAATTTCCGCATTTTGGCTCAAAAGACAAGAAAATTAGAAACCTTCAACAATGGACTAAGGAACAAGTAAGCTATCTGAGTTTTCTTAGGCCTTTGTGTGCTATATGGTATAAAGCATGGTTTGTTTTTTTTTAATTTGTATTCTTAATAATTGTAAATGAGTCATGTGGAAACCCCCCTACAGGACATATTAAATTACATTTAAGTTCTCCGTGATGGGTTTATAGGATGTAAATAATAAATGGACCCAGAATCTTTTGAGAAAAGGGGAAAACTACCCAGGCTCATATATTTTCTTAACACCTCCAAGAGGAAAACTGATACAAATTTTAGCAGAGTTATGAAAGGAAACACACCCTAAAGCACATATTCTCTTGAACAGAAGGTCCCTTCTCTTAGATTGAGACATACATTCATTTGTTTCTTAGGATTTGGACTTTGGGTTAATTTTATTCTCTGGAAGCCAAATCCTCTGCTTTGGGGCAGACAAAAGATGACAAACAGCAGTATGCATGGATCTAAAGCTTCTTCATTTAGAAGGAAAGGATGTGGATAGAAGGCAGCATTCTCTAGGGAGCTAAATTCCACAAACAGTGACTCCCATCCCACCCCAGGGAGGGAGGCAGAGTTGACCGAGAGTAGTGTGCCCATAACAGACTGGTTGGTGTGTTTGCCTGACTGAGGGTGAGACCAGATTGGAATGAAGAGAAACCCAGCAGGTCCCTGAATGTCCTGGAAGCTGAACATAAGCCTTTGCAGGGGTTTCCTAAGGAAACGTTTTTAAATGCAAAACTCATTCAGTCTTTCTTTACTACCCAAACTGTATGTAGTCCTAGGTATGCTCTTAGATGACAGTGGATGCTTTTTCCACTTATTAAAGAAAAAGCTGCCTTTTAAAAAAATCTTTATTTCCCTATTCGAGATCAGTTCCAAAGAATTCACCTGGAGGTGTTGCAGAAATGCATGTGCAGTATGTATTTGGGCAAGGACATGTTGGTGTCCTTTAAATACTGTCAAGTATTTTCTACAGAAAGAGCAAATATTTATTTGCTAGTATAAATAAATTATTTCAAATTAGTCAGGAAAAAATAGATCTGTGACCATTAATTATTGTTTTGAATCAAATTAATCTGGATCCTATAGGACTCATGATACCAAAATAACTTCCAGGTGGGTCAATATTTAAATCTAGTTAATTATATGTGTATATATATTATGTTGTGTATGTATTTAGAAAAAATTAAGCAAATTTTGTTTATAATGTTGAATGACAATATCCCTTCTTGACATGACATGGAATTCAGAAGCACAGAGGAGGAGATTGACTTCTAGATGGTGACTCGATAGATGCACTTTCAAGTAGCTCCCCACAGACATAAAAAAAAAAAAAAAAAAAATCACCTGTTTTCCTGAGACAAACCTGCAGACAGAACAGCTGAAGACTAATAGTGGGTAAGGGAACCCGGCGCAGTTCTCAGCTAAACTACTGATTTGGATTTGGAACAGAGCTCAGGAGTCTCAGGCCACACTGTGGGGCAGAGGCTGGGGGTTTCTGGGCCAACTGCTGAGGCAACAAGAGGCAGGCCCAGTGGGACTGAGACGTGGAGTCACGGAGGGTCAACTCGGGAGGGGGTGAAAGGAGAGTCAGCACACCGGGAGCTGAGCTAGAGCCCATGCAGTGAAATTGCACTGCATGTAGCCATAACCAGAAATCAGGCAAAGAAATTCCAAGCACAAACCGCTCCCACAACCATTTCATGCCAGTACCTTGGGTCCACCGAGCAGAAGTCCCGCCCACCATATATCTAGTCCACCGAATATCCCACTCATTGGATGACCTATCCCCTGGAATACAGTGAGAAGGCAGTCCCAAGCCTCAACACTACCTGCTAGCTCCATCTTTTGTGTAGAGCCAAAACTGGGCAAGTCAAAGCTACGCAACGCCAGGGAAAATGAACCCTCAGAAATATTAACAGAATGCCAAATAGAGCAAAGGCACAGAGAAATAAACGTGAAATGATGGATCCAATCAAAAAACCAGGGAAAAATCTGAATACAGCAGACATATGTAAATTACCTGAAGAGGAATTTAGGGTAACAGTGATTAATATACTCATGGGAATCCAGAAATCAGTACAGGCAATAAACAAGAATGTCAGGAAACAAAGAGAAGAATTAAAATAAGACATCAAACAGGTAAGAGACACGATGGCTGAATTAAAGAACTCAACATAGGGGCTCAACAATAAGATGGATGAAGCTTCCAACAGAATCAATGATCAGGAAGATAGGTCAAAGGAACTCAATTAAGAAAACGAGCAAAGAGATTTAAAAAATTCAAAAAATCGATGAAAGCATTCGAGACCTCTGGGATAACATCAAAAGGAGAAACATTTGCATCATAGTGGTCCCAGAGGAAGAGATAAAAAGGGGGGCAGAAACCATATTTGAAGAAATAATAGATGAGAACTTCCCCAATCTAGAGAATGAAGCAAGCCTCCAGATACAGGAAGCTCAAACAGTTCCTCATAAAAGAAAGCCAAACAGAAATACACCTCAACACATTGTCATATAAATGTCAAAAATTCAAGATAAAGAGACAATTAAAACCAGCCAGAGAAAAATGTGTCACAGAGAAGCCCCTATATGATTGTCAATGGACTTCTCAAATGAAACCCTACAGGCCAGAAGGGAATGGCATAATATATTCAAAGTGCTGAAAGAAAAGGATTTCCAATTTAGGATACTATATTCTGCAAGATTATCATTCAGAACTGAAGGAATGATAAAAACCTTTTCTGACAAGCAAAAGTTAAAGAAGTACATTATCACAAAACCAGGTTTCCAAAAATATTAAAGAATGTTCTATAAAGCATAAAGAAACCACACAGGAAAACAGTAAGCCAGCGAATATTAAAAGTAAGGAGAAGAGACAAGAACAAAAATGTGAATAGTTAGAATGAGTGGAAGACTAATATGCTTTCAGAAGTATTGAGGAAAAGACTGATAACTTTGACTACAAAAATTTAATATTCTTTATGACAACAAGGTCATAAATGATAAATTGATAATTTTTAACAAAAGTGAATAAATTGATATTTTTTTTACAAATCTACTGAAGAGAAAGAAAATCCAATAAAAAAAATCAAGAAGGGAACTGAGCAAGCAGAAAATAAGATAACCCTTAAATATGGGGGAAATTGCAACTCATAATTAAAGAAATACACATCTGAAAAAAAAACATGAGTTAATTTCCCCTACTATCCTGAAAAAGGTGAAAGTATTCATAGTTATCAAGGATACACAGACATGGGCATTCATGTCCACTATTGGTAAGGGATGAATAGGTGCAAATTTTGAAAGGCAACTGTAATAGCTAATAAATGTACACCTCCAGGAATTTACAACAATCAATAGGGAATTGGTTAGATCAATTATGGAAAAATCTATCCAACATCTCTGGCCATTATAAAGTTTGGGGTAGATCTATATGTGCTACTACGGAGACTCAAGATACACAAGTAGTTGCAGAAATGTTGGTGTGTTTTGACCTCATTTGTGAAAATAAAAATGTATTTCAGATGCAGACTCATAGGACATTTCTGGAAAGAGATTCAGAGAAACTGCTAATTCCCTCTCTGTAGAGGGAATTTCATGTTTATTTTTGACCCTTTGGTAGTCTTTTAAGTTTTACCATGGATTTGCCTTACTTTTACAATGAAAATGTAGTCTTTAAAAGTGAAAAAAGAGGCTCAGTTGCCACTTAAAATTAATTAAATCACAAGTTTTAATGAATATACACGAAGAGAAGATAACTTACCAGATTCCTAAGATAAAGATGGTAGGGTGCAAGTCCTGCCCTCCAAGAACTTAACTTCTGTCTAGAGAGGCAGAGCAAGAGAGAGAAGCACTCGAATAAAGAATTGCCCACCTTGGTCAGCATGGTAGCCAAGAGCCCACTCTTCCAGGTATTCAGTGCTTTCACAAGCAGGACTCCAAGAAAGTCCACACCAGATTCATGCGCACAAATCACAGTTTTTCCTGTGATCTCAGACACCAGCATAAAAATCCCACGAGGAAACCAGGTTTTCACAGCAGCCCCAGGAACCGGAATATAGCCATCCTTTGAAAGGCCTTTGTCAGTCACTCAATGAAACATTAACCTTTGGAAGCTCATCTCTCAGACAGCCTGAGTCAAGGGATCAGGCTCTCAACTAGGAGCCCACTCTCCACAGGACCCTCGGGTCTATTAAGCCTTAGATACCAAGCAATTACAAGGAAGAAGTAGAGCGAACACCTGAGGTGTTCATACAAGCAGAGGGATCGCGGCTATGGCTGTGTAACAGTATTATTCTCAAAGTGTCATTGCCCCTTCCTCCAACCCTCGCTTTAATGCTAACACCTGGTTCGTCAAAAGAGTCTGATAGTTGTAAGGCAGAGGTGGAGTGAATTCCTAGCTCCCCACACTTCTGCATGGAGGGTCCAAAGACTGCATTCTTCCCCACTGGGCCCTGCTGTCAGAGAAAAGATGGAGGTCAAGGAACAATCCAGCATATAAAGACTAACCTGGCCCTTCAGTCTTCTGAGTCCCATGGGGTCTTTCCACCACTGCTCCTAGTGAAGACACACATTGCTATGAAGATGAGCAAATGGAACTAATGAGGAGGTCTGGTCTGATCCCGCTGGGAATAGAGACTTGTACAGAGACCCAAATCAAAAGATTTCACAAACGGGAGCAAAAATTCAAGATGAGGATAATTCTGCTAGGTTGGACACGCGAGAAGGTCAACACCTTTCGTCAGCAGTCCCAAGTGAGTACAGCTTTCATGATTAACTTTAGACTCTTCTCCTTCACCCTACGTGTCATCTCAACAGGAGGAGCCCTCTATATGTGGACAGTGTGGAACAGCCCCTCCACTTAACAACCACTACCCAGAGAGCGACACAGAAACATTGTGAGCGCCACAAATCAAGTGGGAAGGGTGTGCTGGAGAGCGTCTTACTACTTTCTCCTGGCAGCAAAAACCGCTCAGCAAGTCAGGTAGAGGACTGGAGACAGTGGGTCAGAAACCCAGTCTTCTGTACCAACGCAGCCAGACCTCAGACAAATCAAATTTAAGACACACAGTAATCTTACCTGAAAACACTGCCTGTCTCAGCAGCCATCAGGGTAGATTGAGGCAACATTTGTGAATGAGCGTCATTGATGGAATGCCGCATTTTCATGTCGGTACCCCTTGTCCCACATGACTGACCCAGACCTGCCCTACTTAGAAGCAACCCTCTCTAGGATATAATCGCTTCAGAGTTCAGAAGAGGGGAAATGCAGATGGTCTATATAATGGGGGCTCACATTTTATATGAGCTTTTAACTTTGGGAAAGACGCAGTAGATAATAAAAGAGAAAAGACACATTTTACATATATCCTCCACAAGAGAGTAAATTACACAATTATTATTTGATTTTCCACAGAAATGCCAGTAAGGGGGACAGAGGAGGCAGCAAGATGCTATGATGCTACAGCGTAAGAGCCTCTGGAAACTATCCCACCACTCTGGGCCGCTGCTTCCTCATCTGCAGGAGGACCGGTTTCACAGACCTGGGAAGTACTCAGAACAGCCAAGCACCTAGAAGCACTGGATACCTTCTTTATTCTCAATGAATGGAGAAAATGCGGCAGAGTAGGGAAGACAGCCTCCTCTTTCAAGCATCAGAAAGTGAAGTTTTTAGAGAAAGGCTAGATTCCCTAGTCTGCTGCCTCCCAAAACCTTACTTTCCAAAATATGCTTCAGTTCCACTTAGCCTTTATAAACTCTTGGGTCCTTGACTCAGGCCTCTTCTATGTTCAGGCTCAACCACTCTCAGGCCCCAGCATCTATCCATCCACTCAGACCCCTCCTACTAACAAGTTCCAGCCACTCTCCGGCCCCACCTACTATCAAGCTACTCCTATGAGGATTCACCCACTCAGACTCCTCCTACTAACAAATCCCACCCACTCTCAGGCCCCACCCACTATCCAGCCAGTCCTCCTGACTCCACCCACTGTCCAGCCCCTCCCACTCTTGGGCACCTCTTCCTCACAAAAGTTGCTCTTTTACCTTGATGAACTAAGGTGACTACAAGCTTTTAATTTTCCATAACATGTTGGAAATCAGAATATAAAATATAACATGACTGTATTCTAGGCTTAGAGAGAACAGAAAACTTAGATTCAGGGAATGACTTACAACTTCTGGATTTGTCTGTTCAGGGACTGGAAGCCTGGCCCAGTCTCAGAAGTCCCGCATAGCAGGTGCCTCTCAGGCAGCTATCTGCCCTCCCCTCTAGTGTGTGCCCCATATCTCCACCAGTTGATGACCAGGCACAGAAAATAAAACCAGCGGGGTCCCAGTCTAAATCCACCAAGTGTTTATTTCCTGCTGTTTCACACAACAAATGGCAATAGGGATGTTGGACATGCTACTTCCTCTGAAAGATAGCCATCACCACACAGTAAAGGGGAATGTGACATCCTTTTGTTCATCAGCATAAGCCAGCTCCTCTCTAAGTCTGAGCAATGGGCCGCATTAAATGCACATCCTGGAGACAACTTTATCCATATCAATCCTGCTGCTTTCTGACTACCTTGCTCCAGTATAAGCTGTCTGTGCTTCCTCTAGTTTTCACACCTCCACAAGAACAGGTAACACTCCTTACATGAATACACACCTACATGAATACAGAGGAAAGAAGCATTTTTCTAAAAGCAATAATAACATAAACATTCAGTTTTGTTTCTTAGAGTCACAGCCTCTCAAATATGTTTTCTGAATATAGTGTGTCGCATATACCTAATAAAATTGTATATTTGGATTCACTCTAGAACAAAGACACAGGCCGTGGCAAAAGTATATTCCAGTCTTTGTTTTGTGCAAGAGAAAAGTATTGCTTAGTTTTGAAATGCATGTTGATCAGCTTCTATCACCCCACTCTAGGTTTGAGACTCTTGGAGCCAGGTTTTGGCAAGTTTCAGTCTCACAGCACGAGATATTTCTCGTCTTGACAGCCTTTTCTGCTGAAAGAAAACATAAGGCTCAAGAATGCATTCTCATACCTGATATTTTTGCAGCAGATTATCAATTTTCTCCCTCACAACTTTCTCCATAGATCATTTTTTTTTCTCTGCAATTGGTAAGTGAACTCTCTGGCAAACCCACACCCTTTCTCTTCAACTGGAACTTCCAAAGTCTCCCTGACCCTGACAGCAAATGCCATATAGAAATGTACAATCTCCCTCTTAGTGAAGTTTGTATTTTGCCACAAATTATATAGGAGGAGGGGAAGGCTCTGAAAAACAAATGAGCAACTTTTTAAAAAGCTTTCAGAATCAAATGTAAAATTCATTAAGAAAAGTAATGGAAATTTTATGGCTGCTGCGCAGATAAATTCATTGCTGCCTCTTCATTCATCAAGCACACATACAAGAGTGTATACCAAATTAATTGGAACTAATAGCCTCTTAGAAACTCTAACCAGCTGCAGACTCAGGGTAAACTAGTTGAAACAGAACAAAAAACTCTTCCTCCTCCTCCTCCTGCTCCTAGACTCTGATTGAATTAAAAGCTAAGTTTTCTCAGTTCTGAAAATGGTACACAACTTTGTTCTTCCATGAGAGCTAAGCCATCATGTGCTATCGAGTCCAAAGAGGATCAGCATTTAATACAAATGGTGATTCTTCAGATAATACGATCGATCGCAGTTCTATTTCACCATAATAACAAAGACACAGTCAAATAACTTTTTAAAAGAAAACTGTTTGGGCCATGGCCTGGTGACCAAGAAGTCTAGTACACCCTGGGAACAGTCCCACATACATCCCAAGGTCCCAGGTTCAAGACCTGGGGCTGGGGTGGGAGTACAACCAACGTGAACAACTAAATAAAATGAAGTGCTTCTTCTGCATCTCTCTTCCTACCTGCCTGCCTATTCACCTTCATTCTTGCTTGTACCTTTTTAAAAATAAATAAAACTGGTTTAACACTGTTGTTATATGTTCTGATCCACATGCATGGATTAGAGGAAGGAGAATAGAATTGGAATCATTGATTCACCTCCCATTACTTTCTGGGGTGACTTGGAGATAACACTCATAATCTCTTTCTTAAGTTAATGCTCGGCTTCTTAGACATGGCTTCCAAGCAGACCATCCAACAGATCAAGCAGGATAACTAAAAGGATTCTTTAAGTCATTAATTATTTGTTTAAAAACGAACAGGAATAGGGAATGGGACAGGGGCGGGAGCAAGTGGTAGCAGGGCCAATGGGTAATGGTGAAGAATTCTTGGTAATTTGATGGAGAGCAGGATATGATGATATAAATTTGAGGAATGGAGAACCTGGACATATGGGTTTATATTAATTTATAAAGCAATTTTAATAATAAATATTATTAAAAATTTTTTAAAGGAACATGGAGACCATAACCTTCTGAAGACATCAGCATTACCTACTTTAACCTGAAATGAATTTTTGTTTGACAGTTGTCTTATTTAATTAGAAATTATTAATATTTTTTCATCATTAGCAACTAATAACATTAATTTTATGAATAGCAAATAATATTTATTGAGGATTTAGTCAATCAAGACACTGAGGCATTTATTCTCCTACAATTCAGCCACATGGAGTGGGGAGAAAACTTCAAATGGGTCTTCTCCAAAGTACTTATTTAGGACTGTATGTGTGGACCAAAAAAATAAAATAAAAAATAACAGCTAGTGAGCTGGGAGATGCTACAGAGATAAAGTCAGAAAAACAACAGTCTAGTTGAAAACAGGAGGAAGCAAAACCACAGTTCACATAACAAGATTCTCCCCGGTCTGTGTCTGCCGTGTGTCCTGACCCTCAAATCCAGAGGCACATTCTCTAGGGGGAAAAAAGTAATAATCTTGGTCTTTGCATTTCCCACATATAGGATAGTATTTGACTATAAGCATTCTTTCCTTATCACAAATCAAAAGTGTTGGAAATTAACCATTAATGTATTTTTATAGATTGATTCCTGTCCTTTTCCACCTGCAAACTGTATGTTAGCTGAAATCAAAACCATGGAAAATGGGAAAGTTATTTAGAATTTCTGATGGCTGCCCTCAGATTTAAATCCTCAACGACGCTCACTGATACCTTACTAAATTGCTCTTGTTTTAAATTTGACTATGCTTCACAATGGTAACTTGTTTCAGCCAACATATGTCTAAGAAAGGAAAGACAATCTGGAAACTAACAACTCCTTATTTACAATTATTGGAAGCGATAAGCCGTTACTGTAGGAGGTAAAAATCTTCTAAGGAAAAAAGACTCCCTAATCTGAGTTGCTGCCTCCTTTGTCCCTCCCCCATGGGACAGTCTCTTCAGGAAACATCTTTGCATTAACAATAGCATGGGCCAATATGATTCGTGGACCAGAGAAACCTGTTAAAAGCCTGTTCCAAAAAGGAATAGAAATAAACAGGTCCTGAAGGAGAAGTTACTTTACTTACACAATGTCTTCAATTTATCAACACCAGAAACATTTGTTGACTGCTTCTATATACCAGGCACAGATCAAGACCTGGGAACCCAAAGATGAATAATTGTAAGTGATTTTTCTCACTTAAAATAAAAAAAACTTAAGATTCAAATGTAAAATTATAGTGATTTTTAAAAAGGGACCTCAGGGTCAGAGAACAAAGGTAAATACTTTGATCTGTCTAGACCTTTTCAAAATACAACTTATCTACTGAGTTCTCTAGAGAATTGATACTCTGGGCCTGTAGCATTTTGTGTATTTTTTTGTTTTAATTGTTTTTCCTGGATGACTGCTTAATTAGCCACTTGTAGGTAGCCGCAAGGTAGCAATACTGAGGAGGTTTTTTTGGATTAGTCAGGGCCTCTATAACAGACAGAAATACATTGTTTTCTAAGAATAATCTAATTAATAGTGATTTAAACATATCAGGCATTTGTCTCACATAACAAAAAGTCTGAATGTATTTCTAAGGCTGGCATAGAAGTCCCAAATTGCCATCAGATAGCAAATCTTTCTCTCTACTCGCCTCACCATGCTAGTCTTTGTCCCCATGCCAATTACCTCCTGGTTGCCAAGTGGCTGCCATATTGTCCACCATCATTCTTGAGTTGAAGAAAGGAATAAGTAAGTAGAAGAAGACTCTTTTTGCAGATTTCTAAAAGACACTTTTTCTAGCAGATTGTAGCTTATATCTCATTGATCAACATCATCTTAGGGCCACTGATAACTTCAAGGATGGCTAGGAGAAAATCAATGGTTGCTATTTTGTTGTTGTTTTAAGAGCCACTGTAATGGAGACAGAAAAGAAAAAGAGGTTGCAAATGAAAGATTAGTCAGTTAAGAGTATTCGCCTCTCCTCTCACCTGTGAAGAGACATCTAGGCCATTGTTTAGGATTTCTAGATGTTTTCAAAAGAAGAAATGAAAAAAACCATAAGTTGCAAAAACTATAGCTTATTTTGTATGTTTATATTTTTGACTATTTAACAAAAGAGCTTCTTCTTGGTTTTAATGCAGTAACTATGTTAGAAATTTATTTGGCAACACCAACCTTTGAGGGTTCAGGTCAAATTATGTTCCACCTTCCCTTGGCCATCCTCCCCCTACCCCTAAACTCCTGGTTATAGACCCATGCACCTGGAAGTTTTCCCATCAATGGTCTCAGAAAATCCATCATCACAGTCTTTGCCACATGAACTAGAAGAAAGAGACCCGAAATCAAAGGGCTAGAGAAAGTTGCTGAAAAAATCTATAAGTGTTCAAAGGATATCATGTAATAATGTTCATAAAATCAGAAAATATAACCCTAAACTATTTGGGAAGACCATGGCTTAAGGGCTACATTGAAGAAAATCAGAGTCTTGATCTCTGCCTTTTCAAATAAATGCCATTATATATTCACCTAGAACTGGGCAGCACAGGATAGTAGCCATCAACTATACCTGACTATTAAATATGGCTGGTCCAAACTGAGATGTGCTGTTAAGTATAAAATGCATACTAGATTTCAAATGCTTAGTAAAGAGAAAGCATGTAAAATAGCTCATTAATAATATTTTTTATTGAGTATATGTTGAAATGGTGCTATTTTGGACATAGGGAAATAAATAATACATATTATAAATTAATCTCATCTTTTCATTTTTTTATTTTTCTTTGATAGAATCCCAATTTTTTATTTTTGTTGTCTTATTTTTATGTGGTTTCTCGAAAGTTTTCAATTACGTGTGTGGGCACATCCTGGTGGAGCAGCTGTTGGGTGCAGACCACATACATCCCAATCTCCGATCTCGCATTCTAGGACCAGCAAGAACCAAGATGAACAACTAAATAAAATAAATAAAAATGCTTCTTTCTTCCTCTTCTCTCTCTCTGCCTGCTCTGCTCATCTTCATTTCTGCCTGCACCTTTCCTTAAAATAAGTGAGTTACATATGTGGCTCATGTTTGTAGTTCACACTACATTTCTATCGTACTGTGCTGACTAGAAGGATGACATATTACAAAAGTCTGTCTGTAACATATGCTGGTGATGCCCACTCATGAGCCTTTGGTCCATTTCTGAGGTTCACCAGCAGCCTGTAAGGACAATTAACATGACTGCCATCAGCTTCCCAATTCCCTCCTCAAAGAGAAGTCTCTCTGCTTCCCTGCGGAGGCCCTTGGAGCTTGCCCAGGACAGCTTGGAAGTACCCAGGATTTAATGCTTCTGGGAGCAACACTCAACCAACAGGTTATGTCAAATAAATGCCCCACCTTCCACAATCCTTTATCAGGACAATTCTGAATTGTGTGCTACAATGCCTCTGAAAGGATCTCCAGCAGAATTGAGCCTCAGGAACTAAAAGAAATTTTATGGACTCTTCTCCCTTTCCTATCTTAACTTCCCTCACTTAGGCTTCCTGGAATTGTCATCCAGATAAATTCTCTGTCCAAGAGTGTGTCTCAGCTCAGCTGGGTGAGAACAACGCCAACATTTTCATAATCCCTCTTTATAGGACCCATGCCAGGTGTCCTCTGCCTTTACAACTCATGCCGAGTTTTTCTTCCTGGGCTATTATCAGAGAAGATGTCTTTATTAGTATTGTTTTCCATCAATTCATTTTACGATTCCATTGTCAATAGCTTTTAAAAAAACAAAAAAAGACTCTGCTCTAATTAAACAAAGAGGTGTCATTGGAAAGGGTTGGCTTCTTTTTTTTCCCTCTTCAAGCAATTTGCTTACATTTAAACTGTGCTTATATAGTGTTGTTTTAATTATGAAGTCATTAAGGACATTGATGTAACCCTTGGAAACGTTTTCTTTTTCTGCTTTGGAGCAGTGTCACTCTCTTGTACCCAATAGAATCACACTCCCACATACTATGAAATACATTTCTTACTTGATCTGCAAAAATATGAAATAACCAGCAGATCAGTTGGGTTGTAGGGCGAGTCACCATTTCTCAGGCTCTAAACAAGGATCATGCAGTAGGTACAGATTTAGAGCGTTCAGAATATCCCACTGCAACACATTCCTTGCATTCTGATCCTAAGCCTACCTTGACAGGCCTGTCCTGTCGTTTAAAAAAAAAAAAAAACTTTAGAGTTGAAAGATAAACTTCCCCAAGATGTCCCAAGAAGTGTCACTTCAGCATGTAGGTTATATTATGTTAAGATCATTCAAGGCCCTGCTGGCTCAAGAGAAACTTTCAACCACACCCTTAACTACCCAAAAGAATGAAAGTGGGAGTAGTACCCAGATTGAGGATTTTCTCCAGAAATGACCTGTCAGCAGGAGTAAACCATGCTTTCTTGGCAGGGCAAGCAACTGGTTCTTTCACTGAGTTCCCATCCTTTCTCCTTGAAGCCCTAGATTTCATTCCTTAGCTCAGGATGAAAATTCATTTTGCTTCTACTTATTTTAGAATGTATATCCACGTAAACTCTCCATACATAATTAAATGTGTTCTCTTCTCCTACTAAACTGTCTGATGTTAATTTAATCTCTTGACCAGCCTAAAAAGAAACCAGAGGGTAAGGGGAAATTTCCTCTCCACCCCTACAAAGTTTAACAGGTCCAGGTTTAAATCCTGTCTTCACCACTTTCTAGCATGATCTCCTTCAGATCTCTGAGCCTTTATGAGCCTCTTTTATCCCTATTTATATTGCAAAGATAGGAGCTATAATCCAATGATCATGAAGGACATTTGGTCCACATTAAAAAGAGTCTCAGGATGGGCCCTTGTGGCTCGGGGAACTGAGACACTAGCTTTCAAACCACAACTACTCAAGGACCCAGGTGCAAAGTCTGGGACAGGAGTAAAATACCAAAATGAATAAGTAAATAAAGATGTGTCTTCCTCCTCTTCCTTCCTTCCTTCCTTCCTTAAATAATTCTCCCTCTTCTTCCTACCTTCCTCCTTCTAGAAAAAAAAAATAATAATAATAATAGGCAAAAAGTAATAATTTCATGTTTAGAGTGCTTATATTATTTTTCAGTATAACACATGTAGTATATTATGTATAAATACATATAGTAAATATATAATAAAAAGTGTTTTAAGATAACTATAGTTTATATACTTTTCCAACATTTCTTCAGTCTTTCGTGTACTAGAAACTTTACCTCCAGCTCTTGACTCAGACCATGACGAGAATAATAAGTCCTACATGTCCTACAGTTCTTTTCATCAATTCATGGTGACCATTAAAAAGCATGAGATTTATTTCAGGCCACCTGCCCTATCTTTCTTTTCTTTATTTTATCATGGCAAGCACCACATTCAGCTCTCCCTTGGGTCTTCCCAGTCAGCCTTTCTGTAGTCTCCCGAGCCCCCAATACCCTATCCTTTATCTTGTCTCTGGCTCTCAAATTGAACAATCATGTGGACCATCGTTCCAGGAGCAAATACTTAGATTACCCTCAGAACACTCTCTCTCATGAACTGTCTCCATGGACAGTCTCGCCATCTCTTTCCAAATCCTTAGAACTAGACCCAGGGCTCACTATCCCTTTTGGACAATAGATCCAGCAAAATCATAATCTTTGTGAGGTTTTCCCCTCTTCTATCTAACACATTTCTTCTGTTCAGAAATCTCGCTAAGCTGAGACATGACTCAGTTACTTCAAAATAATTATTGAATACCTACAAAGTGCTGAGCAGGTTCCTAGATTCTGAAATAAAGGGGGGGAAAAAAGAACTACAAAGAAGTTTAAAACGTAGCTCTTTGAGCTTCCAGAAATTTACAATCTAGTTGAATCTAGTTCAGCGAAACTTACTAGGTCCTCAAGAAAAATGCATTCGGTAGATTAAAAAATATATGTAGAAAAAAGCTTTAAAGAAAGTATTGTCAGAGTTGTGATAAGGTTTAAGACACTGCAGGGGATTAAACAGATCACCTCAAGTCTCAGAACTTATCTCAGAATAATGCCCCACCTGACATGAAGATTGTCTTCTGGTCCATGGTTTCTTTGGACAATGGAGGACAGTGATACAGGCAAAGGAGAAGCTCCTGTCCCTCTAAACGTGTAGCCCTCCCCTTCATCAAAGAAGACATCACCACTCCCTGGATCTCTAATCCAGAAGTGATCTTTGTGCCCTTCTGCCCTAGAAGAATGTAAAAAAAAAAAAAGTGAAGACCCTTTTCTCTCTCTCCGACACCTCACGTCCCCTTCCCCAGGCTTCAGTATAGGATCTAAGTCTTCTGTTGGCCCCAGATACCTCACAATTTACTGCCACGCAAATTTTCCAGGTATATATTATTAAATTTGGGCTGTTCTCTTACCAATTGTGTCTAATGGCAATTTGTTTGCTTATCCAGTCTATGAAGAACCTTGGAGAAATAGAAGAATTTTTCTTAACCTTCCCACAATACTATCATCAGAGACAACTAGGAGTCTGTCTCCATTCTACACTGTGAAGTCTATATACAATGGAGAATGACAAATAGGAAACAAAGAACAATGCTGGCTTTCGTTACCTACATTTATGCTTTAAACTCCTGTAAAGAGTGGACTGACAACATGGCGGATGCATGAGTTCCACCTGAAGTCCAAATGTTCTGTTGCCATCTTCCTAAGGCCACACCCACATTTTAGGATTGTATGACTCATGCTTGGAGGTATGTGACAGAATAAGCACACAGTGGAACTGACAAGAGAAGCATCTGACGTCTCAGAGGTTCCTTGTCCAAGTACTGGATAAGTGATCGAGGTCCCTGGAGGGAGGCAAAACTGCGCGAGGCTTGTTGTCCTGACCCCACCAAACACGACCCAATTCGTGGGTGGAAATTTCATCTTCCTTTTCCCTGTGCAGTATTTCATTAATTGATAATAAAATGGCAGACTGAAAATGCTGTGAAACTCAAGGATTGAATTCTCCTGGGGGCAGAGTAAGAAAGGAAGTAATGGGATATTATTTGACACAGTTGCTCTTGCCTTAAACATAGAAGAGTTTTTCCACATCACGTAAAGCCAGAGATTAATTTTCTCCTTCCCTTCTTTCCCCTGAACCTCCTAGGAATTCTTACAAGGGAACTTGTTGTGTATTACTTCTCACCTCTTATAATCTCAATAAATGCTTGCTGGATGAACAGCCCAATTCTGTAGTCAATTACCAGCAAGTTCACAAGTCCATCCCCCTTTCAAGCATACCTACCAGAGGAGAACTGCTTGGTTGTTTAATGATATTCTTTTCACAACTTCTTTCTGGGTATTTTCCATAATTGAATTGTCTACAAACAAAACAAGGATTGTTGCTTCTAATAGCATGTGGCATTTCATCGACATCTTTGAATGAAATGTAACAAAGCACTTTAAACAAATGTTCATTAACTGTGTAGTTCTGTTTGAAGAGAGGACACTCTTAAATGTTTCTTAAATGAAAGAGTTTGAACAGTTCAGTCTCAAGATGTCTAAGAAGTATTGAGTAACTCTCTTCTTCATGAAGTAGTACAGAAAATGGCATCTCTTGACAAAAATTAATTTTAGGAATGTTGTACCATTTTTTTTTTTTTTTCCTTAAATGTATGTGGAAAGAGAGATGTTTGTTTAACATCAACGAGAGGAAAGATCCAAGGATTAGGGGATACTTTCTCCTTTAACTAGTCTCCCATTCTGTTATCTGTATCTTTCTGCTATTCTTTCACCCAGATCGACAGCCCCAGTGTTTTATTCCCTCTTCTCTGTCCTCATAGACCTCGAAAATCATGTATCTAATGCAAATTGTAAACCCAGCTCTTCCACAGTCATGCAGCTAAGTCACACCATAATTAGTCTTCGATCTTCAAATTTTAGCCAGAATGGCAAAAAAAAAAATATATATATATATATAAAATGAAAAATTACATGCATTTAGCATGTATTTGCACCTGCCAGTATCCCACTGTATTGTTTTCTGATTTCAAAAGAAATATAGCATATAAAAAAATGAAGAAAGGGACATTGAACCACTGGAAAACTCAGGTACTCCAGATGGCTCCAGCTTTCAATTCCTGCCTTTGAAATTTGAAAAAAAATCAAAGCATATTTATACTTCTGTATATTTTTTATATTCAGGAGAACCTTATGAGTTTGAGGTTTGGAATATATAAAGTATTACTCTTTGACGTCTCCCAAGACCAGCATGAACAGTCTGCAAATGTATGTCAGGTTTATATTCATTAGGAGTCTACTCTACAGAAAAGCCAGCTAGGCTAACAGTTGACAAGCATGGGGATTGAAGACTTCCAAATGATTGCTCCAATACTTGACTTACTGATAGGGTATATCTCCACAATAGATACCTAACGTGAGCTGCTTGAGCACCTAGCCACGTAATTTAAGGAAAATAAGACTGCTATAGAGTGGGGGTGGGGAGAGAAAAAACTATATATAACCTGAATAATCCACACTATCTAAATGGTTATCCAACTCCCTAATTGGTTGTTGTCATAATATGACAAATAGATGGACAAACTCAATAGCCAGAAATGCATTATAACAGTAGATCCTAAACTTCTGACCATGTACAATGCCTATCTTGACAAAATCGTTCACTGATCCCCAGAGATATGACATAAATGAAGCCACTGAGAGCATTCCATAAAGTTAATTTTTTTATTCATTGAATAAATTTAAAGATCTTTACTGGGAAATTATATTCTTTCTACCTTTTTATTGTTAGATCTACAGTCTTTTTATGGAATAATGATAACAAAAGAATAGTGACTTTTTTTCAAATAAACTTTATTGGCAAAGTTGATTGTATATTGATCCGCAAATGGTTTATTTTAAATGTATTGATCTGAAAATCCAGACATTCGTAGACTGCTGAAATTGACAGGACATGCATAGTTTTGCCAAAAATAGAAAGCCATATGAATTTTTCTAAGAGTCAATACTGATGTACTAAGATTTTTATCTATTTGTATTCCAAAAACGTCCAAATTAATGTTGAAGCTCATTAGCATATAAATGTAATTAATGTCTACCATCCTTAATGAGTTTTATTCTAGGATTTCTATTTCCTTATGAATTGCTATTTGTAAGATGTCTCATTTGTGATAAATACATATATATACATATATATATACATAGTAGGGGTTAGTATTTATTTGGTAGAGCTTTGAGAAGAACCTTGCTGGGAGAATATGAAAGGGTAAGTAGAGACAGTATCATAAATAAACTATTATTATTTATAATGTACATTCTTCATTCTCATGCACTAATGCACAATGTTATTTATTAGTTTAATCACTGTTGTGAGAATTGTTATTATTTCATGACATAAAACTGAAAATGGAAATTGGAAAATAGGAAAGGGAAAAATACATTCTATCTTGAAGACATGTAAGATTTACTACACCTTATCTGTACATAGACAAACTCTATTTATTTCTATTACAATACCTTATTCATCAATGTATTAAATTGTCTCCTACTCCAGTAACCAGTAATGCATTAGTTACCCCTAGAAGACAAACCTTATTTCTCCTCCATGTTCTCCCATGATCCCCTTCAATACTAGTCTCACTATAAGTATCCTAGCCTCAGGTTTCAACACCTCAACCTCGGATAGATGCAGGACAATCAGACTGATGCAGACTGGGCAGGCCAATTATGCAGGCCTGAACAGTCCAGGAAAATCTGGGCATTAAAAAATTCCTGAGTATATCAACTCAGAAGTCCTCACGCTAAGCCTCAAGATCCTCTTTCCTCCTTAGTAGGGTCTTGACCTGGTGAGGTCTACCTGATGGATGGATTGTGAATTCAACCTTCTTTTAAAACAAGCATTTTTTTTTTTTTTATCATTAGATACTAAGCTTGATCTTTAGCTTTTCCTGCCCTCTGACCACAAGAGGAAAGAATGGTTTTTCAACCAACGAGCACCTCTAGCTTTCACTAGTCAATGGCTTTACCTTAGCCACTGATCATACTCAGTCTTTCACCAGTGCATTCATAGCCCTTAGCTAGAGATATTCAACTAGGAGTCCTTATAATTACCACTTCTCCCAAACCTTCTCTGTGCCTAAATTATTGAATCCACCAATGTGTTCTCCTTCACTGGTTTCCCATCCCAATTCACCATAAGTGCACGTTCTAATAATTGCACATACAGCGTGGGCTAGAACTAGCCAAGGGACTAGCAGTACTCTGCCCACCACTAACAATGGGATTTTCCCTACCAGAAGCTTTCTCAAAGGCTGCTTCTTAGAGCCATTTCTATCCTAACTGGTTTAGATCAGTTTCCCTCAGAAAGAGATGCTAAGACAGTAGAGTCCATGCAGAAAGGGTGCTTGGGAATGCTCTCCCAAACACATCTGCAAAGGAGTGTGGAGCAGAACTGGCCAGAGGGAGACACTGAACTGAGGCAGAGATCATGGCCCTCCCCTGAGAGCTCTGAAGCAGGGCTAGTTCCTAAGAGATGCTCACCTTGGAGCCAGAGGGCTCCTTTGTGTCCTCACATTGAGTCATTGTTTAGGGAGCACAAGACTGAAAGAAGCAACTCCCTTTCCAGGGAGGGACTCAGGTAGGAGCGCTCTGCAAACAACACACCTGGCAGCTGGGGAGCAGGTACTCGGTTCTCAAGGTGACATCTTGGCAGTGCAGGCACCAGACAGGCCACTTCAACACTAGGGGATGAAGAACCAGGTGATTGTAAATGAGAGGGTGGTCTTTCCAGCATGGCTTCTGCTGACTTCTCCAGCTTCCTCTACCACAGCACCTCTGCTCAGCCCACTTCAGTCAAACTGGTCTCCCAGTTGTTCCCTAAATAATCCATAAACCTTACTTTTCCAATTTGAATTCCTTTAATGTCCTTTTCTTGCCTTACTTCTCTGGCTAAAACTTCCAGTACTATGTTGACTAACAGTGGTGAACGTGGGCAGCCCTGTCTTGTTCCAGATCTTAGGGAAAAGGCTCTCAGCTTATCACCATTGACAATGATGTTGGCTATGTGTTTGTCATATATTGCTTTTATTGTGTTAAGTTACGTGCCTTCTGTTCCTATTTTGACAGGAGTTTTTGTCACAAATGTGTGTTGGATCTCGTCAATGCTTTTCTGCATCTATTGAGATGATTATATGGTTTTTTATTTTCCCTTTGTTGATGTGGTATATTACATTGATTAATTTGCATATGTTGAACAAAACGTGTATCCCTGGAGTAAATCCCACTTGATCAGGTGTACAATTTTTTGATGTGTTGCTAAACTGTTTGCCAGATTTTTTACTGAGAATCTTTGCATATATGTTCACCGGTGATATTGGTCTGTAGTTTTCTTTTTTGGTGTTGTCTTTGTCTAATTTTGGTATTGGGGTACTATTAGTTTCATAGAATGTATTTGGTTGTTTTCCTTCCTCTTCAACTTTGTGGAAGAGTTTAAGGCTGATGGAGATTAGCTCTTCGAATATTTGGTAGTGAAGCCATCTGGGCTTGGGCTCTTGTTTGGGGGGAGATTTTTCATTACTGCTCCAATTTCTGCTCTTGTGATTGGTCTTTTTATGTTGCCTGTGCCCTCATAGTTCAGTTTTGGTAAGTTGTAAGATTCTAGAAACCTGTCCATTTCTTCATAATTAACAAACTTGCTAGCATATGAGTGTTCATAATAATCAGTCAATATCCTTTGTATTTCTGTGATGTCAGATGAAAGAATCAGCTAATAAAAATGGCCATCCTACCCAAAGCAATGTGTAGGTGTAATACAATTCCCGTCAAAATCTCAGAGACATTTTTCAAGGAAATAGAGTGTGTAAAATTGTTTACATGGAACCACCAAAAACTATGAATAGTCAAAGCTATCCTAAGAGAAAAAAGGAACAGCAGAGGAATGCCACACCCTGACTTTATACCACATAGCAACCATCATCAAAACAGTATGGTACTGTATGTACCAAGACAGACATACCAACCAGTGGAATCAAATTGAGAACTCAGAAATAAAAACACACTTATGTGGAAAATTAACCTGTGACAAAGGTGCCAAAAGCATACAGTGGAGGAAGGAAAGTCTGTTCAGCAAATGGTATTGGGAAAACTAGAAAGACATCTGCAAAAGAAGGAGAAGGATTCGATTACTCATTAGTGCCATGCACAAAAGTTAACTCAAAATGGATCAAAGATTTGGACATTAGCTCTGAAACCATAAAATACTTAGAAGAAAATGTGGGGGGAAAAAATTCCATGACCTCACTCTCAAAACGTCTTTGTGGAAGGAAAAGTGACAGCAAAAGAAATCAAAGCAAGACTAAACAAATGGGACCACATCGAAGTGAAAAGCTTCTGCACAGCCAAACAAATCACCCCTAAATACAAAAGACAACCGACAGAATTAGAGAAGGTACTTGTGCAACATATATCAGATAAGAGCTTAATCTCCCAAGTATACTAAGATTGAATCTACCTCAAGAATAAAAAACCAAGTGACGCATTCAGGAAGTGAGTAAAAGATCTAAATAGACACCTATCTGAAGAAGACACACTAATGGCCAACAGACACCTGAAAAAAGGTTCTATATTAGTCATCATCAGAGAAATGCAAATAAAAACTACAAATGAGTTTACCACATTAAACAAATGAGAATGGCCTATATCAAAAAGACTGGCAATAACAGGTGTTGGAGGGGGTGTGGAGGAAGAGGAACCCTCCTTCACTGTTGGTGGGAATGCAAATCTGTGCAACCTTTTTGGAAAATGGTATGGAGATTCCTTAAACAAATAAAAATGGATCTGCCATTCAGTTCAGCAAGCCCACTCTTGACCCCAGAGGGTACAAAATCTCTAATCAGAAAAACCCTCTTAACCCCTATGCTCACAGCACAGTTCACAATGGCCAAGACATGGAGACAACTTAAATGCCCATCAACACATGACTGGATAAAGCAGCTCTGGTCTAGAGACTCTATGGAATTTTATGCTGCACTTAAAAAAGATGCAACTGTGCCCTTTGCAACAAACTGGATGCAAGTGGAGGAATCGTGTTAAACAAAATAAGTAAGAAAGAAAAAGAGAAATACGGGATGGTTTCACTCATATGTGGAATATAGTGAAATGAAACAAATGAACATACAAATCCCAACAAAAGTAGCAGGACTCAGGACTGTGGTTGGGGGTGGGGGGCCGGGGTGAGGGGCCAGTGAGAGGGGAGAAGCTGGTGGTTAAGGACG
>RJWH01007203.1:0-43274 GCA_004363575.1 Solenodon paradoxus | reverse complement strand
TGAAGAAGAATCTTACCCATTGTTCAGAATGCCACTAGTAATTTCATAAGACAAAATAGCTGTAGATATTTCAGGCATCCAGACTTTTAACCAGAGAAGCTAAAATCCAGCCTATAGGGCCAGATCACAGATTGTCTTTGAGTGGGTCAGTGGAAACAGATTGTAACATGAAGAATTGCTTGCAGAAGACGGGCTGGGGAAAGCATCTGAGAGTGCCAGTATTGAACTCCACCTGAGCCACTGTGCACTCACAGGGAGTACAGTTAGGAACTCAGCCACCACTACAAGCTTTCATGTTCTGGAAATATGTAACTGCAAAACACTGCCCTGACCTGCCCTGCTCTGGCACATTTGCATATATCCAGACAAGTCCACCTCTGCTCTTCAGTTTGTCCCCTAAGACTTCTGGGTGACTCTCTAGTCCCCTTCCTCTATAAAATCCTTTATTCTTTATTCTCTCCCCTCCCCTCCCCTCCTCTCCTCTCCCCTCTTTTCTTTTCAAAATTCCCCTTGATAGATATTCTGGCTATTGCAATACCCTGAATGTAAGCATCTCCTTAATTGCCATGTTCATTCTCTCTTCAACAAGAGAATTCTATAAGTAATTGATGGAGGCAGAGGAGAGCACTAAGAGATGCTGACCTGCAATGTGGTTGCAAACGGGGCCTCAGCTGATTCCATGGGGGTCCCTAGCTGGAGTGACCCTTCAGAGTTGTCCCAAATTCAAGAAAGTTGCCACACCTTTGTATCCCAGGATCAGCCAGTCATCCAGCCCCTGGGAGAGGATGGAGCTGAAAGACAAGCAGTTTCCTGAAGCTCATGACGAAAAAGTGAGGAAAAGCAGCTGTGAGCCACCACTACTCAAATTGCCCTGTATCCGGGGAAGGTGTGCGCACCAGGATTCTGAGCCTAGGTCTCCACTCCACTGATGGGAACCAACGCTGCCCTCATTCTACCCAACACTCAAGGAAAATGCCTGCCTCCCCGTCTCCCTGAAAGTCAAAATGCCGTGAATATCAGTGAGTGCAGAGGATGCACATACATCTGGAATAAAGTTAAGATAGCATAGCAACCTGGGAAATAGGATAGACATGTCCTCTGTATACATTTTGGCATTCTCAAGGAGTTTTTGTCAGGCTGCGGTTCGTAGACTTTTCTCAGCGTCTTTGTGCTCAGTGCATTAAACTTGATAACATGCTACTCTCTATACTTTTGTTTCTGAAATGAATTAGCAATTTACTCATGAATAGTTAATGAGAATAAAATGAATAAGCCAGCTGACACCATTTGTTGCTACTTAATCACAGCAAGCTCAAGTGTCTCCATTCTTTCCAAGGAGAGGTTTTCTTACTGAATTGTGTCTGAATTGTATCAACATGGGTTTAGGACAGAAATATTGCAAGTCACTGTTTTGTCATAGTGAGACTGATTCTTTGTATATCTTTCCTTCTTCCTGGAAGCATTTACTGAGCTCCTGTTCTGTGTCAACTGTAATGCTGTGTCTTATCAGGGAAACAAAACTTTTTCTTCTTTTTTTATTATCTTTCTACCATTGATTACTGTCATCATAAGGGGGGACAGATTACTTTTCTGGGACAATGTAGTGGAAAGATAGAGGAAAAATAAGACTACAGTTAGCTAAGGAACTAATGTTAATGAGCAAGTGAAGACAATATTGTGTAAGCTTCTTTTTCTTGCTTCTAGAAGCATAGAATATAGAAAAACTGCAGTTCTAGGTTGTAACTAGATGGAGACACAGTGTGGTGGGAGGGCATGTTTTGTTTATATTTCACTTGTTCTAGGGTGTTCTAGGGTGTGCCCATGAAAAGGAACAAGGAAGCCAGTGGATTTGATTGAACATAGAGAAGAGAGCATTATGGGATTTTCCTACAACTGAGGGAAGAATACCTCTTCAACTGTGAATGAGGAAAGAAGATATTAAAGCAGGAAGCCAGAAAGTTTGAGATGGTTGGATTGATTCACGTTTACGGTTTTTTTCAGATGATGCATAAGACAGTGAATGATCAAAGGAAATGAAGGATTTAGCTACTGATTAATTAGAGGTAGATCTATCATTTGATTAACACTGAATAGATGATGAAAATCAAATAAAACATGATTTGGAAGAAAATGGAAGAATTTAAAGATGACATGTATCAAATAGTTGTTGAGACAGAGAGAAGTACAGTAGCAAGAGCTACCTCTTATTATATTCCAACCATTATTTTAATGAATCTATTGAAAATAATCCTAAAAGGTATACAGCGAGCCCTGAATATGTGCTGCTCAACATCCATGGATTCAGTCAACTGTGCATCCAAAAATACATACTATATAGTTAGGCCTTTGATAGTTGTGTATGTACTGAAAATGCACAGACATTTTCCTTATCATTCCCTAAACACTGTAGTCTAACAAATATTTATATAGCATTTCCCTTGTATTACGTACTATAAGCAATCTAGAGATGATCTGAAGGATACAGAAAAATGTACATAGGTTCTATGCAAATGCTACACCATTTTGTGTAAGGGACTTGATCATTTAATGGATTTTGAAATCCACAGGGAAGAGGAGGGTCCCTGGAACCAATTTCCCATGGATACTGAGAGACAACTCTATATATTATTTTCCATGTTGCATATACCAGAAAACTGAGACACTGAAAGGTTAACTCATGTATGCAAGGTGACACAACTAAGAAATGGTACAACAATGGTCAATCTAGTTCTAGTCTCTGTTTCCCTCTACTTCCCAATAAAACCAGAGAAGAGAGCTTGAAGTTGTTATTTCAAGATGGAAGCCTCAGTGATGATGGAAATCTAGGGTGTAGTCTAGGGTGTGGCATAATGATGTGAACAGATGTGGTATTAGTCCATGATAACTTTTTGGAACTGCAGCATCCTAAAGATTGTCTGCTAATCTTTATAATTGCAGGCTCATGGGCTGCTGGGCCATTCCTCAGCTGCTTTGTCCTAGGCTGTGATTAGGTTCCTGATAAAGATGGTGACTGTAAAGCCAACCCAAAGGATCTGCATGAGGAAGTTCTAGAAAGACCCATGAACACTCAGGAAGCAAGAGAGCATTGCAAAACACATGGGTAAGACAGATTTTTACTGACCCCATGGCGCATTTTGAAAATCTTCACTTAATTTTCTTTCACTGGGTGTTCTCAGTGATTCTAACTAGATGCTTGGCATTATTCCAATAATGTCAAATTGGTTACCACAGCTGAAGCAGCATTGTCTTATACTTAGATCATTAATAGAAACCTGAAAGCTCATAGTCACTCTAGCAGATGTTTAGTGTCCTGGGTTCAAAGATCCAGTCATAAAACACAGCTCCTTAAGTTAGAAGTTAAATTTATTGTGTTTTCTCTTCAGAACCCTAGTGTTAAAAACTAAGTAGACACTATGCCCTCTTCTGTAGAAGCTGTTAAATAAATGACCTAGAGTTTTCTGACATTTTGCTGTGCTAGCAATGAGCTATAAAAAGAAAATATGTTTGTTGCCCAGTTATACCAGTAACTAACTCTAACCCTGCCCAAGTTTCTGAAGCCTCCTGCATCTCAGTTTTCTAATCTGTAAGGCGTAGGTGGTACATTGGACCATTCCTCAGGAATGACTAATGGTGCTTTGTTCATAGTAAGACTTAATGGTGATTTTGTGCTGCTATGAACACAGGGGTGCAGATATTTTTTCTGATTAGTCTTTTTTGTGCTCTCTGGGTATATGCATAGAAGTGTGCCTGTTGATTGAAAGGGTAGATCTGTCTTTATTATCTTAAAGATTCCACATATTGTTTTCCAAGGAAGTAGCATTAACATAAATTCCCACTAACATGGTAGGAAGGCTCCTTTTGCTCTGCAGCACTCTTGTAGACTTTTTCATATAGGCCATTCTCATTGGTAAGAGGTAGTATCTAATTGTGCTTGTTATTTGCATTTCTCTGATGGTGAGTGATATAGAGCATTTTCCTATATGTCTGGAGGCCATCTATATGTCCTCTCCAGAAAGCTGTCAGTTCAGTTCTTCTGTTCCTTTTTTGAGTGGGTCATTTAATTTCTTGATGTTCAGGTATGTAAGCTCTTTATGTATTTTGGAGATTAATGTCTTATCTGATGTGTGTTGTGCAAATATCTTCTCCCAGTCAGTGGATTTCCTCCTTAGTTTAATGACCCTTTCCTTCCTTGTACAGAAACCTTTTAATTAGATGTAGCTCCAATTGTTTAGTTTGACTTTAGTTTATTTTGTATGGGTGTTCCTTCCATAAAGACTTCTTTGAGGTTGATATCATGGAGTGATTTTCCTACATTTTCTTTTATGTATTTTATGATTTCAGGTCTTATGTCTAGGTCTTTGATCCATTTTGATTTAATTTTTGCACATGGAGTTACTAAGTAATAGCATGGAAACAACCTAAGTGCCTATTATCAGATGACTGGATACAGAATCTGTGGTTGGTGTGTTCTGAGTAGCAGTTAGGTCTGTTACATCTTGGCGAGCACAGTCCACAGACATCCCAAGACTCAAGTTCAGGTCCTGGGTCCAGGAGAGTAACCAATGTGAATAATAACATATAAAATAAAATAAAATGCTTCTTTCTCCTGTCACTTCCTAGCTGCTTACTTGCTCACCTTCATTCTTGCCTATACTTGTGGTATATACTCAATGGAATTTTATGCAGTTGTAAAAAAAGACAAAAATTGGGTCCTTTGTAACAACATGGATAGAACTGGAGATGATCATGTAAAATAAGCCACAATGAAAAAGAGAAGTACAGGATGTTTGTATTCAAATGCAGAATATAAAGAAACAAAGCAAATGAACAGACAAATCAACAAATTTCACAGGACACAAGACAGTGGCTACCAGAGGGCTGAGAGTGGAGAGGGAAGGAAGAAGGAAATAAGGTGATGATAAAGGACACTAGGACTCTGGTGTGTTGCGAAGTGTATAAACAGACTGAGATCTCATTTCAAATTCATAAAATGTATATAGCAGTGTAAACAAAACTAATAATAAAGCTACTAAAATAATTCTTTAATGTATATGAAAATGTCTGATGGTGGTAGTACCAGTGGTGATGGTGTTGGTAGTGGAAATAGTCAAAGTCATAATTGTTATACCTTTTTGTTTATACCTCCTCACTGTCCATTCACTCATTCTTCCTCTTATAGCTGCTTCTCCACTACAGAAATTCTCACCAAAATCATCAACATTACCCCTGATGCTAAAGATAATAAATACTTCAGAGTTCATATCCAACAGTGCCTCCATTTTTTCTTTTTCGTTATATTAAGAAAGGAAAGCAGGCAGGAATGAACACAGGAAGTAGCAGGCAAGAAAAAAGAGAGAAGAAGAAGAAACATTTTATTTATTTAGTTGTTCATCTTGGTTGTTCCTCCCAACACCAGGCCATGAACCCGGGTTCTTGGGCTGTATGTGCACTGCTTCCCAGACATAGGTTTAACACCTAAGCCATCAACAATTCTTCTTGCCAGAGGTCACAGAATTGGTGAGTGATGGAGCTGAGATTCAGATTCAGGCTTGGTATGCCTCAAGTTACTGTCCTAGACTCTCTTCTCATCTCACTTGACCTGTTAATGTTATCAATGTCCTTTATACCAAAGGCCATTTTGAGTGTTTATGGTGTGCTATGTTAAGCATATATGTGTTCATGGTATGTATGTATCAATAGTTTGTAGAGAGATAGATGATAGGTTCCTTTAATCTTAGCAAAGGCCTTATGAGATAGATATTATGATTCTATCATTATCTAAGTTTGCAGGGAAAAATGAGGCTCAGAGAGATTGTTAATTGTTCGAGGTTAACCTGCTAGTGACAGTTACGATTTGAATCCAAGACTGTTTGATTCTAAAAGAATTGCTCTTGACTACCATATTATTCTATGTACAGTTCTCAAAAAATGTTCCTTCCAATTCCATGTAAGACAAACTAAACTAACCTTGAATGGAACTCAGATGTAAAGTTTACTGAAATTTCAAGTCTTTTATCCAGGCATAACTTTGCAAAGGTCAAAGTGGACATACGGAACTGCTAGCATCAAATGCTGACTCTTAATGAAAGCCATCACAAGCATCCTTCTTAACCATCAGCGTGTTTGAGCCCAGGTGGGAAGATGAAGGCTTCGTTATTAATAAGCAGAAGAAGGCAGAAAAGTGGGTTTTTAGCCCTCCAACATCAAACAAAATAAATTCTGACTTCCATCCTCAGAAAATCAAGATACCAGATCGTTTACTTTCTTCCAAAGAGATGGAGTATAGGTTCTCTTCATTCTCATTGTGGGCATAATTGTACCAATAGCCCAACTATATCTGTGAAAGCAGAAGACAGGACCATTCAAGGGAACTTGGCAATGATTGCTACTGCCATACATAGTCTCTACCATTGCATGACTCAGCATTTATCTGTGCATGATTCTTCCAAAGAGTATAAATAATTCCCACTAAATTATGGCTACTAGAAAGATATTTTTAGACTTAGGTTGGAATTAATACAATTAGTGTCTAAAACTACTTTGAAGGGAGAAAAGCAAACATTTTGACTATCTAAATAACACTTTATAAGGCTTTCAGGTAGCTACCTTAACATTCTTTAAATAGTGATTTAAACATGAAAGTGAAATATTATGTATAATTTTTCATTAAAATGAAGTATTATAAAATATAAATAAGAGACTTACCGGCATTTTCAAATTTGGGGAGAGAAATGCAAAGGTATGAATTGAGAAGCTTATTAAACTGAATGAATGATTGCAATATCTGTTTCTTAATAATGAAATATTTATACCCTTGATGTCATAGACCATGCAGTATTTATGCTGGATATCCAATAAAATCTATATTCAATATTTAGGCAACATGACAGAGGAAATAATCTATCCCTTAAATTGATTCTAAAATTATCTTCAATTTAAGACATTGTCTCAGTATTGCACATAAAGCTCAAGGGAAAGTAAAATTGTTGGTGTTTGCGTTATCATAGATTTTACTTTGTTAGTAGAGAAAGCCAGTTTTATTAAGCACTTCTCTACCTGAATGATCATTTTGCTATAGACCCTTGCCCATCTCTATCCCAACGAGCCTATATTTAGAAAGAAATCCATTTGTCTTTAAACATTAAAGTACAACTGAATCTTTTATCACTGGTGTCAGGTTTGGAACTATTCCAACAGAGAGAAGATTATAAACTAGTAAAAAGACTGCTTCCTTTAAAGACCTTTAATTTTTTTCAACATGAAGGTGAAAATCAAGTGAAATCCTAAGGTAAATAACACTCAAACCAGATCCTGCATAGAACAATCATTTGCAAATACTTCAACTCACCCTCCAGATGGTAAATCGAGTATGTGTTGGTTGGGATACAGCAGTGTGCATTTTAAAGAGTTCCTTCAAATATTTTGTATGTAAGTTGTCCCCAAAATTTACTATGAAATAACTTGCTCTAAGTGTTCTTCCCCTGACACTCAGGAGTTATATTTTAATAGAACCTACAGGTCATCCTACATAAAAGAAGGAGTTCGATTATTAGAGCAGATGGCCTGGGACTGACTACAGAACAGGGAATGTCGTTTACCAGCTATGTGGCTTTAGGCAAATCAGTTCATCTCTCAGGTCCTGTTCGCTCATCTGTAAACAGAAGATATTAATCCTTGCCATGTCTCTCCCAGAGTTCTTAGGAGAATCAAATGAGATAACCTCCATGCATGGCAAAGATAATATTATGTGTTTGCTAAAATCTCCTCACTTTTCTCATGAGCACACAGCTCAACTATTTTCCCTTGCCTCCCAGATGCAGTTAGTGAGACCATGTAGCTATGTCTGGCCTGTGAAAGTGATGTACATTATATCCCTCCAGACTACTCCCACCCCCACTACCACCACCACTGACTCTTTCCTTTTAGTCATCTAGATGTCAATTCCTTCAGGAATCTTTAAAACTATATGTGGAATATTATCAGCTTTGGGCTCAGAAGATTTGGACTCAAACACAGAAGAAAATCAAACTTTGTGGGGTTAACCTAGTGAGCTCTGGGAGTGATTGCTTACTACAATGTTTCCTTTCTTTGAAGTATAAAGTCATGTGTGGATGTAAAAGATTAAGTCAAGGGACAACTGGGACAGTGACAAAGCGAAACTAAGAATTCAGGTTGTTTTTTTTCCTGTAGACATTGGATAGGAGAAAAACATGTTGCCTGTAATACCTCTTCACTTCATTTATACTTGTTCCCTTGAACCTTTTGCTGGCAGAGGACCATAGATAGCATAAGACACAGGATAGTAAAACAAAGATATTAGCAACAATGACAAGTAAGGACCAATATGGGGATAAGGTATCACAGAAGTCTGAAGTCTTTGAAAATAGCCTTGTATTCAGAAGCCAGGCACACATCAAGGAATCAGGGAATAGACAGTTAAGTGTCAAGAAAAGTAGGCAAACAGAAACTAGACAACTTGTCCTGAACCAAGAAATGTGCAAAATCAAGTGGCCAGCAGTATACATCATGGCATCAGACTGAGTGGGTTCAAACACCAAGAAAATTGTTTTTCTGAAGCATTTGAAATTCCAGCCATTGCTCAGAAGACACATCAAATGCCACCTCTTTTATAAAAGCTCCAGTGAAATAATGAGTTTGAAATTTGGAGTCTATAGATTAAAAGGGTGTAATAATTAGGTTGACAATATTTCCTTGAGACAAAAATAAGACACTGGGATGTCAGAAACAGGATGGGGTTATGTGCTGGTGACTAAGAGGAAGGCAGGAGGTAGAGCAATCTGAGAAGAAACTGAGTGGCCAGGCCATCAGTAAGTAAGTCCTATGCAATACCCATCAGCAAAGAAATAGGGAAGTGTGGCACCTTAGGCGAAAACTAAATTTGGCTCCTCTATAAGCCCTGCTCTCAATGTCCTGCCTAAAACACATGCTGATTTAACTATCCTAGTGCCAAAATAACCAATAACTGGACCAGTGTCAAAAATACCCAATAACCGTCACAATGCTAGAGGTAGCCCCCATTGTACTTACCTGCAGCCCCATCACACTGCGGTATTCTGCAACCTGTGAAGAAACAGACATGTGGGGCAGAGGAGGATCTTCTTTCTGCAGCTCCTGTCTCCTCCCAGCGGGCAGGAACATCAGTGGCAGGCACGGCCCACAGAAGTCAGTGCTGACAAGGGCTATCTTTAACACAGGACAAAAGGAGAAGCTGTTTTTGAATCCCCTCAACACACTGAGTCCAGGGAAACTCAACTGCCCTTTTTGCCCTGCTTTAAAAATGATCCATGTTAATTAAAAATGAGAGAGAATTTACATTTATATTAAAATCACGGGATTGTCGGGAAATATGAAAAAAAGGTAGTGTCCCATTTTAAATGGTATGTTCAGCCTAGTAAGAATGAACTTTCACAGGGTTCTTAAATGCAAACTCTTGTGCCTATACATCTGTGGATAGAGACCTTAATTTCTTAAATTTCTTAAAGAGAGTCTATGAAGCAAAAATGTTTAAGAATCACTTCACTGTTTTAGTTATCACTCCAAATGCCAGTGTTTGACTGTATCCATCTCATCTATACATACCCCCATGTGAACCTCAAAGGACGTGCTCAATCAGTAAACTATCACTGAAGGGATACATCTGTATTTCTCTGATTCTCTAAGATGAAATTGCTCTCTGGGTCTTCATGATCCCTAAATCACTTCCTTTCTAAGTCCTCATGGCATTCCCCACAAACAGAATTGTGTTGAAATTCATTGTTTACTTGCTATTTTCCCCAGCCTGTAATCATTTTAAAGGTAAGCATGATAAGTTTCCTCTTAGTATTTTGCAAACATTGTATAAGACAACAAATGACATAATTTGAGATAACCCTTACCTCATTTGATTTTGACAACAAAAGCAACAAAAGCTTTATAGTATTTTTATCTCCACTTTACAGAACAAAAACTAAAGCTAAGAATAGCAAATTAGTTTATTCAGCATAATATAAATAGTAAGTTGAGCACCCAGAGTCAAATTCTTAGCTATCTGATGCTAAAGTCTTGTACTATTGTTTATATTATATTCTTCATTTTGATACAATATTTAATATGATGCCACAGCTGTCCCTCAAAATTACTGGATTGACCTGACATGAGCTGAATTAAATTTATGGACATGTAATAGGCATGGACTACCAGTCAATCAGAAACTCCACATCTAATCCAATCATCTTTTTTTGCAGATGCTGCAATGGATACTAGTGTCACAGAGTGTCTCACCCAAAGTCAGGTAGTAAATTCGTAGTCGAGCTTTTTTTCTGGATTAATACTCTTCCTCCTTACCATCTGTTCCTCCCTCGTTTCCTTGGCTCATGCAGCACTGGAGGGAAATCAAAGGGTCAAATCAAGATAAATTTCTAGGTCTCTAAGGGTATGACATGTCTTTGTAGCTTAACTTACCTCACTGAACATTTTAAGATACCATGACAGTTGGTGGTGATTATGATTCTTGATTAAACAATGCATTTTTATGCATCCAATTTTCTACATATTTTTCTTTCAGATATTCTTTTTAAGTGGAAGTAGAAATGTGCCAGATCTTGTAAGTGTAGTTTGCTTAATTCACATAAATTGCAGTCCCTCATTAGCAATAAATTAAATATTGAAGAGGCCATATCATTTCAATGTGTCAAAAAGAGCCTGTCACTTAGCATAATTAAAGAGGTCAAAGCATGCATTTTATAACGATCATCCATATCCACTATTTCTGATCCAGCTCACTCTCAGCTTTTATGACTCATTGGACTTAATCAAGACAATTGTAGAGATACACACAGAGTCAAATAACAGGATCAAAATACAATCATAACTTGTGTCTAAGAATTTGGGGGCATATATTCAGAACTGATGAGGCACATCATTGAACTGGGAGTGTCATCAGGAGAAGTTGCATTTAGTTTTTTCTAGAAGACTTCTAAAAGTTTAATAAAACTAGACAATTAAAATTTATTTGGGTACTGATTTTATCAAAACCTCTCAGTTGAAAGCAAATAAATATTCTTAAATTTCAAAATACCAGCTCAAAATGTTGATTTAATTTTCCTTACTCTTGACCTTAATGTTTGATAATAGTGCCATTTTGTCTCCGTTAGCAGAGTAAAGTAAACTGCTGAGCTAATTCAATCAGTAGTGAAACCAGTCACACATGGTTATTTTTCATAAACAAAAACAGAAAAAATGGTGAATTAGGAATCAAACATATTGACTTGTCTTAAACACAGCAAATCATACGATAAAAATATTTGGAAATCTTTGAAAATTTTATAAATGCTTTTTTGGTGGTTTTTTAAGCAAATTTAGAAAATCATGGAGTACCAACCAGAAAAGTTTATGAACTTAAATATCATAGTATCATCATTTCGAATGACAAAAACGTATCACCAAAAGGAAAAGCTGTGATAGAAATGCAGCATAAGTAAAATTCATACACTAAAAACATGTAGCATGACTACTCTGAGAAAGTCAACAGGCCCACAGGTTGGAGAGCGAAAGCAAGAGGTACACATAGTACATCTTTACAGGAGCTCTGTTCCTAGTAGTGGTGACAGCAGTGCAGAACTAACTATAATAAAAATTGTCCAAGGAAAGAAACAAATGAAACAAAGTGGGAGTTCAAGGAGGTAAGAAAAGGGAAATTATCTGACATTACATAGTGAGTATATATTGTTAAGGCTCCAGTGATCATGCAGTGAGTATATAGAGCTAAGACTCCAGTGAAAAGATAGCCAATCTCCTGGACATACTAATCTTTCTAACAGTATGGCTAGGTCATGCTGATGGTCTTAATGAGTATTTCTGAGAGGTGTGACAAAGATCTTAAAAGTCCCAAGTGAACTAGACTTAGAACATAAAGCTGAAGAGGTCAGTAGAAATTTAATCATTAATAGTCCTAAAAATCATTTATGTATTTGAAGTTTGTGGGGGGTTACCACAAGTTCTTAAGCCAAGGAGTGATACGATCATGTAAACTTACTCTGGCTATAGTATAGAAAATTAATTGTAGAGGACGGGAGTAAGAGAGAAGGCAATGCAATTCATCGAATTCGTTTCTAAGCTAAAGATGATGAGGATCTGAAAATACAGTAATGATGACTGGAGAAAGCGAAATGTCTTTGACAGAAATAGACAGATGATAGTTCTTAAGGATACGACTATGTAGAGTTGACTTGAGATGTTAAGTGATTGGGGTTTTAGTGTAAGAAAAAAAGAGTCATAATTACCCCTGAGGTTTTACCTTGACTAACTATAGGAAAGAATAGTGTTGTATTAAGAGAAAGCGCAGAAGGAGCACATTCTCATAGGAGAGGAGGGTTGGAGTGGGAAACTGAGACAAAGAAAGTAGGAAACTGATCAAACTGCATTAGAACAAGAATCATCTTTGATCATTATTGTGGTCACAGTTCAACAAGTACTGGAATGAATACGTGAAATGTGTTATTGTATTATAAGTACCACTGAGGGATTTGAATCTTTGGGTTCTACTGTAGAGCAAAAAAAGTCCATTCACACACTAACCTTATAGCCATTGAACACCTACTATATGCCAGGTAGAATGCTAGATACTTGAGATATGTCAATGAACAAACAGCAGTAAACCTGTATTTGTGATAGTCTGATGAAAAATAAATCAGCATAATGGGTTTTAAAGGGGCAAAGAATAGCAAGGAGGCAAGGTGTCACTTGGGAACAGTGATCAACAGGAAGATAACATTAGAGAAACCAAGGACAGGATTATGTAGAAAAGCTATTGTAAGGACTTTGGCTTTTTCCCTGAATGATATGAGTTCCATTGACTTTTAGCAGAGGAATTACATGCTCTGACTTATGTTTTAAGAAGATCACTGTTGTGTAAAGAATAGTTTGTAGAGAAGCAAGAGGAGATTGGTTAGGAGACTCTTAAAGTCATTTGAGAAATTATGATGATTTGCACCAAAGTGGAAGCAATGGAGATGATATGGTGAGAAGCAGCAAGGTTCTGTTTGGGGCTTTTTTGTCTGATTTTCATTTGTTTCCTTAAGGCAGAATTGACAGAATTTAATGGAATTTTCATTATGGAGTGTGGGCCATAAAAAGAAACAAAGCTGACTCTAGAGCATTTGGCTTCAACGACAAACAATCACCATGTACTAAAATGATGAAGACTATGAGAGGAACAAGTTTCAAGCTGTATTATTAATAGTTTGATATCAGATATGTCACATTGGGAATGCCTCTTCATGAGGATGTATAATTAAGAGTTAACTATGCAAATCTATGGTTCAGGTAAGAATTCTAGGCAGTAGATAAAAATTGGGGAATCATCAGCATATAGCTGATACAGCCACAGGACTGGATATGGTCACATAGAAAATGCATCTAGAGAAGAGATAGATCCAAGACTTATCCCTAGGGTATTCCAATGTTTACTTGTCAGCAGGATGGGGCAAATGTAAGCAAAGAGTAAGAGAGTAAGAAATAGTTGTGTCCTAGAATCTAGTGAATCAGTTCCTTACAAAGGAAAGGCAAAAGGAAGACTGAACATTGATCTTTAAATCTGGCAACTACTGGGAAGTCACTTGTGACCTTGACTACATCTATTCAGTGGAGTAGAGTGGTGTGGTTTGGATGAAAGCATGATTATAGTGAGTTCAAGATAAAACAGAAAGAGAGAAAGTGGATGCAGTAAGTGGTAATTAATATTTCAAAGAGTATTGATATAAAGGGGAGGATAGAAATGGGGCTGTCTGGTCAGAAAGGGAGTCGGGGTTCAAATATTGTTAGGAATTGTAGACTGGAAGTAGTACTTTGGGTTTTACTCTTAGAGTGATCAGAGTCCATTATCCTAGAACAGAATACTAAGGAAACTCAATGTTTATAGGTTCTGGGAGAGAAGAAGGAATCATAGGAGACAAAATGAAGAAGACTGTTAATGAAGGAGGAAGTAAGACCAAGAAAGTGTTTATGCAGAAACCTAGAGTAGAGAGGACAAATCAGGCAATTATATGAAATGTCACTTTGAAGTCAAGTAAGGGGAAGTTAGTCCACTGGTTTTGAAAATATGAAGTCTGATGCTTTCCTTGCCGGGACTGTTGCTTCAATGGGATAGAAAGGGACAATGTAAAGTGATATTCAGTTGACACAAATTGAGGAGATCCAAGAATAATAGCAATCAAGTACATTAATCTAGGAAAGAGGGAATGGGCTCTAATGACATAGACAGAAGAGGAAAATGTGTGTGCATTTCAGTTATAAAATGAACAATAGTTTCTTTTAAAATTATCAACAGGAATTGAAGACTTAAAGATTTAAGCACTGGGTTTTATGGATATAAGGATGTTAATTTTAAAAGAATATTTAAATGAAAGGCCAGTGTAATTCTAACTTTTATAAAGGTGTGAGATTGGTGATTAAAACTTAGAATGGGATGACTGAGTTTGAAAAGTAAGTGGAATTCAGATCTTAATGACTTCAGAGCTAAAATTAGTGTGCAATTACAATAATTATATCTTTCCCTTTTCCTGGTGCAATTATCTTCCTCGTCTCTCTTTGGTGTTTGAGCTCTTCTTCATGTTTATTTAAGCCACCTTTTGTGAATGTACTTTCACTACGAATTTCTTCATAGTAAATCTCTTGGACATATGCCACTACAAATAATATTTAAACACATCTTAGGAACTAGTACTCAGAAATCTTAAAGAGGAAGTAATACTAATTTTTCTCTCTCCTGTAAGAATGTTTCTCAGAAAGTCTTATAAAGAATTGTTTGGCAAATGTGGATTTAGCTAGAAATTAAACAAGGAATGTTAATAGTATCCTTTAACTGTGATAGTCTGGTGAGCTAGGGAAGAGAATTTTTGCAGACACTGACCAAAGTAACCATCTATCAGTCTACTTGAAAATATGGAATATTCCTTCCTTGGGATCTACCTGTACTTCCCTGCCCTCTTATATTTCATATTGAACCTACCCTTTTGTTAACTTGTTTACCTCTGATTAAAATTCCACTACAAATTATTGAGCAATTATACCGACTCAGGTATTTGGTTAAGCTAAAATAATAGCTTGTGTTTGATGGAATACTTCCTCAAAGTACTTTAATGATATTTCACGCTCACAACAAAACTCCGATAGGAAAAATGATTCTTCTGAAATAACCTGTCTACCGGCACACATATAGGTAACAATGGGGTCAGGATTCAAACTCAGGGGATGTGACTCTAGAATCTCTATCTTGAGCCACTAATCTCTATCTACTGACTCTTTAGGGCTAGCATAATTTATTTTACCTTGTTTTCCACACCTTGGTCCCTGATCTCAAACTCTGGTCCTTGGGCTTTACGTGGTACACACCTTAGTCTCTAAGTCACAGAAGTATGTCCTACTCAACATTTGTAATCCCTATAGAAGAAGGACCTGAGGTTGAGAACAATGAACCATCAGTGTGTTGTTCAAGCACACACAAGTAGAAAACAGAAAGAACGGCCATCCTCTGCTTGTCACTCTTTGAACATTTATAAACCATCTCATTTGTTTGGAGCTTGTTTTTTCCTGGATTCAGTATTTGCTAAAAAGTGTTCCTTGGTCTGTTTAAATAGTCATTTTTTAAAAAAAGTTTTCACCAGCAAATGCATTTGGGGGATCATGGGTTAAGCAAACCTAAAGAGGTATATTTTTCTTCAGGTACTTTCAGTACTGTCTACATGTTAATGTATTTTTGAAGATTTGGGGAATGGGTATTCAAGTATTTGACCATCTAATTCATTTTTTTTCAAAGCATCTTACCAGCAAACGCATTGAACATTGTTAGTCTAAGTATATACCACACTCCTGAAAACATATAGACCCTAGTGACCTTAATTATATTGAAAAGCAAGCTTCTGTTTTATTTGACTAAGAAACACTGATATTCGTGGTTGAGATGCCGGTTATAGCCTTTTCTCAGTAATACCAAGTTCACATTCCATTTAGAAAGCTAACTCATTTTGAAGATATTCAGTCTTGTCTATTTGATATTTGTTAAGATTGAGAGTAAGTTTTTCAGATTTTGCCCCAAAGTTTTAGTGAGAAGTTTTGATTGCAGGCATTCCATGCTCTACTCACTTACAACCATGTTAAGGATGCTGCAATAACTTGTAGTATAATTTCTGGCTTCTGTTCTTGCGAAGCTTGGTAAATACAGCCCTTTCACTTCCTTCAGAAATGTCTCTGTAGTTGGGTGAGTTACATGAGTAGTAACCAGAGAGAGAAATAAGAACAATTAAAGAATAAGAGGATACAAATCTGATACATATGGCAGAGGCTATAGTTATGGCCACGGCCCACCACACAGTCATGGAAACTAAAGCAATGCATTCATTTTCCACTCCTCCATTAATTTTCAGAATAGCCCAGGATGAAGCCATCTAGGTGGAGCCTGAGAACCAATCAGCAATACTGAGAATTCTTGCAGGTTAGGAACTCCCTCAAAAGAACCCCAGAGTCAGATTCAGTCTGAACCAATTTGTAGTGTCTGTGCAGGGACCCTGACCTGTCCCTGGAGTGAAACCTCTTTAAAATGTCATCAGCATGTTGACTTTCACACCCCTCAGCACCATGACAGATAGTATGCTGGCCACAAATGGTGTGAAAAGAGGTGGAACCCTTTTACCTTAGAATTCTCTGCCCATTACAGAAAACATTAACATAACTCCACATTGGAACTGCCCCATTCCCGCCTCCTGGAACCTTAAACTACACGGAAGCCAGGTGCCTTGACCAGCACTTGGGTTTCTCACTAGGAGGTCTCCCAGGGTCTATTACTTCTGCAACCAACTTTTTCTTTCCCTTCAGATCAACAGCCTTTGAGTCTTCATTTCATTCTGGAAGTGAGGGTCTCAAGGACCCTTCCTACCGACAGATAAGTTTATTGATTTTCATCACATTTATCTCCAACGAGATCACATGTAAGATAATATTTGCTTCAGTGATGAAGCAGAAGTAATTTTAGTGATGAAAGTTCTCAAGGTAGAAAATATTCCACATCTCCATTATGGCATAAAATGGAGAAATTATATTTTGGGATAGTACTAACCTGGGGAGAACCTGCAGGAAGGTGCAATCCCCTCAAATTATAAATAAATACGAGATTGTGTTAAGCACTAGAAAAGAATAACCTGAAGTGAAATGATTTTTTTTTCTCTCAGGGAAGTCATTAGAAATAAAGGCCAATAGCCAGGTCATTGTGACCTAGTGCTAGATTTCATGGCTGTTTTCTTCAAAATACCAGTTGTGATGGGGTTGAACAAGGTCCATATAGAGAGGATGTACCTTAAGCCTATAAAAGAGGAAAAAGGAGTATACACACACACACACACACACACACACACACACACACACACACACACAAACACGTTTTGCACCTACATTATACAGGCTGTTCCAGAAGAATCAGAACATCATAGAATCTGGGAGTTAGAAGGAACTATTCAGCTACTCGACTTATCAATTCAGTCTATAACTTGCACAGGTGTTTAGCAAATACTGGCATGAGTGAATTAAAAAGGTCCTCTCATTTATTGCTATAAAATTTATATGGGAAGTCTTATATTGCAATGAAAAGAACACAGATTTGGGAAGTAGGTTCAACTCTGACTCTTCCACTCATAGATGGAGAAACACTGAAACAAAGTCGCCTTTGTAAGACTAGCCGTAGGTGCTGGTTCCTTGGAAATATTTAGCAACTCCAGATTGATTGCATACTCATTCACATTCTACACATTTACAGGAATGTCACGTTAATAGGATATTCTACATATAAAAATATATGACTGATATCTGGTGAAGCAAAGAATGTAATAGGGAAGTGATTACAACTGTATCTATGTATTACCAAAGCAAAATGAAAAATAGTAATGCTTAAAAAGCAGTGCAACTGCATCCTTAAAAAAAGAAAACAAAGAATAAGGAGGAGTTATAATTCTATCATTAACCCACTCTAACATTATGTAAGTCATTTAAATTATTTGAGATTTGGTTTTCTCCTCCGTAAAATGGGTAATGCAGGACAGTTGGCTTACTTTGCTTTAATTTGGAGTTAAAATTCTAAATCTGAAAACTTCTGAACAAAGCAATTGATTCAATATTTTTTAAATAATAATCAATTTTAAAATCCATTCAATTGTCAAGAACATGAGTAGGCAGTTAATATAAAAAGAAGTATAAATAGCTTATAAACATAGAAAATGATGCTTAGCTTCAATCATAATGAAAGATTTGCACATTAAAACAGCGTTGAGATACTGTTTGTCACAGATTGGAATGGTAAATATATAAAACAAAATGAACAGTTTATAGATTTCTGTGGATGTTGTGTTAATACAACACTCTCCTACAATGTTGGTGAGAGAATAAATCAGTATAACTTATTGGTGGTCAATTAAGCATTACAGATCAACCTTTTAAGTGCATATCCCCTTTAATCTAGACATTCACCTTCTGAAAAATTACCCAATAAGATATTTATATGTATGTACAAATGTAGTGGGTGCAAGGATTTTCCTTGCAGTGGTGTCTTCAAATAACAAAAACCTGGAAAGAATTTTGCTGTTCATCAGGAGGGGATTGGATAAATATTGGATAAATTAATAACATAAATCCATTCAAATGAATCCCTGGGAAGCTTCTCTTGGGTCAAAAGTCTCTGTGTCCCTTACAAGGAAAGAAATAAAGTGTAGAAATGAAGAATCACTTACTGAGTGATTGAGGCTGTCCCTTTCTATATTAATTCCGTTAGTCTTTACAACAAAACCCATGGAGTAGTTTCTATTATCATCCCGATATTATACATGAGTAACTGGAGACACACGGAAGTGATATGGCCAAGTTCAAACATCTGGTATGTGACAGAATCTAGCCAGAAACCCAGGTAGCCTGAATTCCAAAACTGCTCTATATTAACTGCTATACTTTTCTGTCTCTTCCTATATGTAGTTTTCTGTATTTTTCTATTTGGGAAAAACACAAAAGAACATATACAACAACACTTATCCGAAGAGATATATGCATCCTTGTGTTCATCGCAGCACTATTCACAATAGCTAAAAGCTGGAAATAGCTAAATGCCCATCAACTACCTAAATGCCTTTATCAACGATTAGATAAAGAAATGGTTCATACACATAATGGAATACTACATAGCCATCAAAAGATCATTTACAACAACATGGATGGGTATGGAGAGAATTATGCTTGGCAAGATAAGTCAGAAAGAGGAAGATACATATTGTATGATATCACTCATAGGATGTGCGTAGAGGTAGAAAGCATACAAATGATCTAAATTAAATAATAATAGACGTCAAAAAAAAAGAGAACTAATCCAAACAGCAATAGATTTTTAGTGCAAAAAAGAGAAAATCAGAGGATGCAGGAAAAGATGAGGAGATATGAGGTGAAAGGGGGTAAAGGAGATTAATTGTAAAGTGGACGGGGATCAAGGAAATAGTGGTAAATCTACTGCATTGTATACAGATGTAAATTTGTTTTCATATATACCTAAAACTGAATTAATGTTTAAAGACAATATTCCTTCAATAAAATCAATTTTAAAAAGGCAAAAATAAATGGTTTAATAGCAGATGACTATAGGGAAAGTGGATGTCTAGAAGGGAGGAAGAGTTTCTTTGGGTAATATATATTCTTTTAAAAATCTGTTTATTTCCTTTTTAAAGGAAATGTATAGGCAAGAATGAATGTGAGTAGGTAAGCTGGCAGGCAGAGTGGAAGAGTAAGTATTTTATTTGCTTTATATAGCTGTTTATCTTGGCTTTTTCTGCCGGCTCTGGGATGTGGATCCAGTACCTTTGGAGGTATGTGGACTGCACCCAACTGCTATTCCACCAGGGCAAGTCTATTCTGTGAAATTAATGATTTTATTGAGTGATAACTACAAAAGGGTAAAAAAATAAATATAATACCTTCATTCACCAGACTGGGAGACTGAGATGGAAGAGGGGCAAGATCCATTGAGTACAAGGAATGATTAATAGATGAGTAAGAACCACAATCCTTATCATCATATTTGCATTTTCTGTCACCTTTCTTAGTCCTCTTATCTGTTGCCCTCAAGAATGTGGATCAGAGATAAGAAAGGCTTCAATTTCATTGTTACTCTTTTTCATTTTCTAAAATATGGCATATTTTTTAATGAAAATATCTTGCTTAAAATTCAGTCATAGTTCAAGCAAGCAGTTTTCAAATAAACAGTTTGATCTTGAATGTGGACTCAAAATTTTGGAAACTTCACTAAATAATCAATGACTTAAATTATAAAATGTAAATGTCTATGAATGGATGAATGGATAAAGAAAATGTGATTTATACATGTGATGGAATATTATTCAGCTCTACTAAGGAAGGAAATGCTGACATATGCTGCAATATGGGTGAACCTGCTGGACATTATGCTAAGTACAGTAATCCAGTCATGGAGAGACAAATATTATATGACTCCTCTCATATGAGGTTTCTGAAATAGTAAATCTCATGGATACAGAGAGGAGAATGGAGGTTACCAGGGGCTAAGGAGAGATGGGGAGTTGCTATTTAACAGGATTAATTTTAGCTATATAAGATGAATAAGTTTTAAAGACCTGCTGTGCTACTTGGTACCTATAGTTAACACTACTGTATTTTTTATGGGAAAGGAGCAGACAGGACTGGAGGAGAGTAGGCAGACAGGAAAAGAGAGGACAAAGAAACATTTTTATTTAATTGTATTGTATACAGTTGTTCACCTTGGTGCTTCCCTCTGGCCACAGGACACAAACTGTGACCCTTGGCATGAAACTGGACTGTCCAGAAAAAGCAGATCCAACCACTGCTCCAACAGGGTATGCCAACACTAGTGTATTGCATGCTGAAAAATCTTTTAAGGTGTCACGTTATGTGTTCTAACAACAATATTTTCTGACTCCATCATAATAATAACAAAGTAATTCACACTGGGAGCAAGAGGGATGTTATGATGTGCCAGGTTTCAAACTTCACACAGTTAAGATCTGAAGAGGAGTATTGCAGCAAAGACTCAGTATGACAGCCATGGTGGTCTCAAGAGGAAAACACGAGTTTTCATATTGCTGACTGACATTTTAGTTATGGAAAAAATGAAAGTAAATTTTTGGTAGCATCATATTTATAACATTAAGATGCAAATTTTAGAAAAAGTGTGATACTGAAAGTACAAAGTGTTCTATTTATAACATTCCCCTCATAAAATGTTATTCTGAATATTGAGTGAAATCACATGAATTTATTACTCCAGTGATTAGCCCATAATAGGGCTCACTAATGTGTATCAGTATTAGATAGAAGTTACATGGAAGCTAGGAAAGAGAGTAGCTATATCAGTTGTTTTGTCTAAAATCAACCAACCAATGAACTTGTCTGTCTAGTGTGACTAAATCTATAGAAATCTTGGCACCAGTGCTGTGTACTCTATCAAGTATCCCCAAAGACTAGACTTTTACGAAGTTACTGATACTTTTTTCCACCTTGAACTACCAGTGCTGATAACATTGTTTATTTTGCTCAGGTATGGAGATTTGCCAAAAAGCTATTAGCCTCTTTGATATCCTGGGATTTTCCGGATCTGGATAGTTTAATGTAATTAATCATCCATGATTTTTAGCAGCATTCCTTTGGAGAGATAGCAAGAAAGTCAAAAAAAAAAAAAAAGAAAAAAAAGGACATCAGCAGTTGGAGAAAGACTTTGGGTATACTTGACCCTTCGAGTGTTATGTTATTACCTGCAAGGCTTGTACAGGGTCCATCTCCATTGGGTACATGACAGCAGACTGCATGTGTCCAACAGTGAAAACAAAAAGGAAACCCAAGCAAGACAAGCAACAGTGTCTGAACATATTAGCTCACATAGAAAAGTGTGAAGTGCTTATTTTCAGTATATTTGCATGGAAATTGAGAGTGAAAGTAGGAAAATAGGAGAAAAAAAATCCAGTTCAATTTTTTTTAATACAACACTAACACAGGAAGGGTTCTTTTGAACAATATTGGTTCAACTTTTCTATGATGATGAGTTCATTGATTTTATTTAATTCAACTCATTTCTAGGGGGTCTCTTTCCAAAATCATTTGCTCCCTTTTGCTGACCTTCCCCTGACAGGAAAAGCTAAATTCAACACCCTATAAAATTTCTCAGATTTTTTGCTGTGGGAGAGGGTCACATTGGTTATAATTGAAAAAATGATGTTAGCTTTCATCTTTCAACCTGCTCCACAAAGTTTGTGGCCCTGTCATAAGCTGCTACATGGGAAATCACTTTGACTATAAAAGTATGTTGAATCCTGCCACTAGCGACAGGCAAATCTGCATAAACAGACAGAAGAAGGAGGAGAAATCAGAGCTGAACAGAACATGACAAACGATGACATTATTTTCCAAAAACTTGAGTGAAAACTTAGTAGCTCTTTTTAAATTTACAAGACAAAGTAAATCACAATTATTTCTCCTCCCTCCACTCCAAAAAAGAAAGGAAAAAAAGAATTTCAGCTGAAAAAGTCCATGGAAATTTGACAAATGCCAACAGAGCCTTCGTCTCACCTGAGTTCCTTAACCTAGCGGCCTCCTTTATTACTTTGTGTTTGAGACTGGAATTTCTGCCATTCTCTGCCACCTTCTCCTAGAATAGGTAGCTCCTCCTCAGATCCACTTCCTATAGGACACTATCAACTCAACTTCTATGAAAAGAATCCTCATGAAGAAGCCTAGTGTCTTTCAATAAGAGTGACTTTTAAAAATTGATTTTATTGAAGAAATGTATTATAACATTAAATGGGTTTAAGGTATACATCAGAGTAAATCAGCTTTGGTATGTAATGCATCATTCACCACTATTTCCATTTTTCCTTCACTATACATTTAATACCCTTAACCCCTTTTACAAAACCCCTTCTCTTCCTGCAATCACTGATTTTCTTTATTTTTCACTGTCTTTTTTTTACTTATTTGATTTATTGATATTAATTTGCTTGATATCTCTATACACTACATATGAGTGATATCATATGGTGTCAGTCTTATTATTTTGCCAGCCTTATTTTGGTACCAGTGGAAGTTGAAATGGAAACCCAGCTTCAAGTTAGGGACAGTGGAATCCTCCTTACTCTGTTGCTATGTGATTCATGGGGTTCTAATTATTGAGATACAAGTACAACTAGATCACTCAATCTGCTGCTTTTATTTCCAGTATGAACAAGAGAGCCACATTCCAAAAGTGACCTCCGTTCACAGAAAGGTGAGAGTTCATCAACATCCTCCTTCCTCAAAGCAGAAGAAATAGACACACACACAAACACACACAAATGAAAATGAAAACACACTTACTTAGAGAAACGGGAAAAGCAGGGGAAAAAAAAGGTAAAGAAAGAATGGATGACACCTGAAACCAGGGGTTAGGGACAAATGAAAAACAGAAAAACCCCAAGTGGAAGTTGTTAGGAGGGTGCTGAGAGTTTGCCTTTAATGGAATAGTCAAGAGAAGTTTTTAAAAATCTGCCACACCCTGTTCTTTCATCCCTGGGATACCTGCAAAGAATGAGGACTACACAAAAGCTTGTTTGCAACAAAAGCTTTGTTTGAGCTTTGCTGAATACAGTCACCAGAGTGATGCACCTCCCGCTCAGTTTTCAAGCTTTTAGAAACAATGAACCCAAAGTCCCTCCAGAACTTTGCTGAGCTAGAAGGAAATAACAACTCTTGTAGTTGATTGAGAAAAGACCTTGACTTCAGTCCTTTGTCATTCAGATTAGAGAGAAATAATCCCAAATACAGGCGTGATGTAGGCTAATTCTGCGGTAGAACTGCAAAGCTAGATACTTGCCTAAACAATGCCAAACTTGTCTGTTAAGACTGTTACTGGAATGAACTATCTGAGCTGTAGTATCTTTGAAGGAAAAACTCGATCCTGGTCTCTTTTGTGTTCACAAACATACCTCAGCACCTGGCATGTACTTATCCATTCTTCTGTTCCTTCAGCTAATATATAACAATGCCTCCACCGGCAAGCCTGGTCAAGGTACTGGGGGAGTACAGAACTAAGTCATGCTTAGTCCTGTCCTTAAGAGAAGTAGTACATCATTTCAGGGAAGACAAAAGAACTGGGAAGGTATTTCCCAGCTGTCACCCATTTCCAGGAGCACATAGCTCAAGCACAGTTAAGCTGCCCAGAGAAAAAACTTGCAAATAATCAGTTGAGATTGATTGTAAACCCATGCTCTTATGGAAGACTGTTCAAAGAGCTTTGATAATAGAGAGCTCCATGAACTAAGGATCAGGCCAGGTGGCACAGGTGAGGTAACACGGTGGAATGATTCCTTTGTTTATCAGCAGCATCTTACCGTCTTCCCTTCTGTTTCTTTCTCTCCCATATCCACTCACACACATACCCTTTAACCATGGAGTTCAAATGAGAATGGCTATGTTCTTATAGTCTCATGAACTCTTTCAGCAAAATTATTAAACATCTTCTTCTTCCCAAGCACTGATCCAGGTGCTAGTGATATAGCATGAACCAAATACATGAATCTTCCTGCTCTTGTGGACTTTACATTCTAGAGGAAGATGGTGAGCAATACACAAAATTAAGTGAATTTTTTTAGTGTGCTAGAATGTGGTATATATCATAGTGGTGATGGGGGGCATCCAGAGTAGGGTAAGGAGGAGATTCAGAGAACAGTGGACAAGATGGAATTTTACATGGCAGGGTTTATTGAAAGAAAAATTTCGAGCTAAATCTAAAGAAGTGAAAGAGTGAATTGTGAGACTCTCTGGGGGGAAGAATGTTCCATGAAAAAGAAATGAAAAGGCTAGAAAATGAGGATGTATCTGTCATGTTATAAGAACATCAATGGGCCAGAATAAACCAGAACAGAGTAAAGAGTAAATGGTAGACGAAGTAATAGGTGATAAGTTCAGAACAGTGATTGAGGTTAGATTATGAAGGACTTTATAGCCCATTAAAGAACTCTAGCTTTGTATTCTGAGAACACTGAGGAATGATGGCGAGGTCTGAAAAGAGAAGTGACATGATCTCGCATACATTATCTTAAAGGCTCTCTATGCCTACCATGTTGAGAAACAAGCAGGGTGGTAGAATCTGGGACACCATAATAAAGGCTATTGTACTCCCTCGGCAAGAGATAATAATGACCAAGTTAATAGTTGTGGAATTGTGGGAAGTGAGAATTTCTGGATAGAATTGTTTGAAAAAGAAGAATGGGAGGGAGAAAAAACTTAGAGACAAGCAGAGATAGGAGCTGCAGAGGGATGGTTGGCAGCACCCCGTGTTAAGTTATCTCAAGGCTGGTTGTACTCTTTCTCTGCTCTTTCTATGGCTTTCTGCCATGCCTTCGAATCCTTCCTAGAAGTTTCCTTTATTGTCTAAGCTAATTTGAGTCAGTTTTAGTTTTTGCTCTCAAAAGAGGCTTTAGGAATACCTATATTCCAGACCCCATTTTCCCCTAACCCTGCATGCATTGTGCATCACATGCATTCTAGAAACTTCTAGCTCGATGCCTTTGCATAGGCTCCACCCTCTCTATAATGTACCCAAATCCCACCTATTCTTTTATTTTTTTAAAAAAGGAAAGGTACAAGCAGGAATGAAGGGGAGTAAACTACCAGGAAGAGAGAGGAGGAAGAAGCATTTTATTTATTTTATTTAGTTGTTCACATTTGTTGTCCCCCATAGCCCTGGATCTTAAACCTGGGACCTTGGGATGTATGCGAGACAGATCCCAGGTGTACTAGACCGTGAGGCCACCAGGGCGCACATTCCATCTGTTCTTTAGGGTTCAGATCTATTACCATCTCCTCTACCATTGATCACTACAAATAGCATTAAGACCTCACAATTTCTTCTTCTCTCTATGGCATCGATCATATGATACTTATTTAGATGTATGCCTTACATGTACAAGTCTTGTATTCACTGGGCTGTAAGGTATGTGTGGACAGGAACCACATTTATGCATGACAGTGAATAAGGAACATGCACATAATAGAAACATCCTGAGTGTTTCTTGAATGAATGAATTCCTTCTTCCCAAACTATCTTCATTTAAGCTATCAGTTTATTACTGGTCATCTAGATTCTAGTGTTTTGAATTACCAGACTTTTCTTTGTATTTTCTGCATCCAGACATTTTATCTTTTTGTGTGCTTCTCCTCTTATCATCTAGGTTCATATCATGTAACATGCACAGCTGTGTGTCCCAAAATTTTATTCCATCCCACTGAAGTGCAGTGATATGATGCTTCTATTAGTTTACATTTATAATGATTCTGAAAGGCATGGGTGGAGGCAATATATTTTTAAAAAATGTATGTGACTACTACTCTTCAGGTATCAAGTCAGAGCATGCTTCCTTACTCCTCAGTTGAACACTACTAATGTGGACTATAACAATACCATCTGTGGCAGATTATATTATTTAGCAAATAGGCACTCCTTCCCCCTTAATATCCACAGAAGAAGTATTTTGCCCCTTGGATGTTTGGCTTGCCTAAATACCTGCTTTGGTCAATAACAACATGCAAGCAGGGACTTGATATGTACTTCCGTAGTGGGCTTGTTCTCTTGTGTTTCTGACATTTCTATGAGAAAAGCTTCCCCTGGGTAGCCAGCTTGTCCCAAAAGAATGAGACACATGTGAAAAAGACAGAACTGAACCTGCAGACTGGAGACAAGCTAATTGAGATCAGTCTACAGCAGTGAACCCACATGCCTGCAGTCTCCAGTAGAGACTCTGTGAACTACAGACCCATAGCCTGAAGCTGAACCACTTCGCAAACTTGTGATGTGTGTTGCTGAGTTTCAAGGTACTTTTTATGTTGCAAAGAGTGGCTGAAACTTTCTAGCTATCTTAATAACATTTTAATTACCTTCTGGCCTTCAAAATATGGTCTTGAATCTCCACAGCATATCAAATTCATCTTCCTAAAATAGAGTTCAGATTATTTCTCTCCGTTTTCAAAAACCTTTGGTGGCTTCCCATTGGCCACAGAATAAATAAAAATATCTTAGCATGAAATCCAAAGATCTTAATAATTTGACTCCACACTGCTTCTCTTAGACTTCATTGCAGTCATACCCAGTGCTGCAGTTATTGATTCGATAAATATCTGCTCACCACTTAGTAAGTTCCAGGCACTATACTCGGCACTGGGATATAAGATGGACAGGATATGAAATCTGCACTTCAGAAATTGTTATTTAAATAGAAGAGACAGGTAAGAAAAAAGAGAATTTAGATACGTCACAAAATGCTGATGCAGAGGTTAACACAGGACACTATGAGGATGTAGCCCCATAAGAGGGGTTTCCTGCCTGAGAGAGGTGGTGAGTAAGCTATGATCAAAGATGAGAATAGAAGCCAACCTGGCAAAGAGTGGAACAAAGGGTGGTTTAGTCAAAGAGCTGTTCAAAAGCCTGAGGATAAGAGAGCATAGCACGTTCATATAATTGAAGTCATTTATTTCAGTATGTTATAGAGAATATTAAGGGCGAGAGAGTAACAATGGCTTGAGGTAATGCTAAAGAAGACAGGCAGACACCCAACCATGCTGGGTATGTAGACCATATATTTAGTAGGAGTCATGTAGCTTAGTAGAGAAAAGTCGGGCATCTATAGCCTGGGACTACTTTTACGCTCTAGTACTTACTAGTGTGTAACCTTAGGCAAGTTTTGTAAGCATCTCTTTGTCTCCGTTTCTTTATCTGTAATTGGGAATAAGAATTAATTTAGATGGCACACACTAAGTGCTTAGAACATTAAATGGTATGTAATCATCACTTAATAAATAAAAATTATTTTTGGCTATTTTTATCTTATCCTAAAGGAAATGGAAAGTCATGGAAGGGATTTGAGCATGACCCGAAGGCTAAGATAACCGTGGCTGATAACCATGTGGAAAACAGATAGAAGGATTTGGAAGCCAATGGGGGCAAGAGAACAGAAGGAGAGCAATAATGGCTGGAGGTCTGGACCAATATGGTATGATAGTATTTAAAAGACAGTGCTAATGTGGAGTGAAGGACATATTGGAGCTCAGGATGGTACCCAATATTCTTGCTAAATAACCAGGTAGGTGAAGGACTACTTACCAGGATGAAACATTCTCTTCAGGGAGAATAGTGAGATTAGTGAGACACATATTGGATGGGAGGTAACTGTGTGTCTTCCGGGTGGAGATAGTAGGTAAATAGAGAAAAATAACAAGAGCTTTTCCCAATCCTCTCTGCTTTTATGCAAATGTTCTCTTAGCTGAAACTTCTCTCTCCACTTACCAAAATGCCATATGTTCTTCAAAGGCAAGGTGAAATTGTACCATCACCACAAATCCTTCCTTGATTTTCATAGCTGAGCATCTATTCATGTCATTCAGGTCATTACCTTCATATTATAGATTTGGGGGTGTGCTATTCTAGTAGTTGTTTTCATCAATACCTCCTGTACTAGGTTGTGATGTCCATGGGGTCTGGAACTTGCTCCAACTCCTCTACATCCACTAGCACTCATTCCAGAGAAAACACCAATTAGACACTCAACTTGAGTACAACTGGAACTTAGTGATCTTTCATCTTATTTTCATTATATATTTGATGACTGTATTTCATCACAGTCTACCTCTGATGCCCTCTGACGCTGACCCTAGGTGCCTGTTCACTCTGACCTCCTGACAGGGATAAGACTCTAATGCTGGCTTTGCTCTTTCCATGCTTCACCCTCTGGAATCCAAAACTCTTCTTTGATCTAATCTTTTGCTACCTAATATTCTGCTCCTGGTTTTTGTCTAATTTCTCGGATTCCTTCCATCTGTGGAGTTTCTGTCTGCAATTCTGTCTTCTGTTAAGGCATGGAGTCCCACAGCTGTTCTGACATCTGTCTTGGATGCAATCCAAGTGGGACTGGAACCAGAAAAGCCTGGTGAGATAGTACTGCTGTCTCTCAGCCACACTGGTCACTCCATCCTTCTTATAGCATTCTTTTCTCTTTTGTCCCAGGACACCACAGCGTCCTGGTTTTCTTTCTGTTTGGTTCCAACTTCTCTTTGTTGAAGATGAATTATAAGTTTCCGCACCAGCAGAAATTTTGACCATTTACTGCTAATTAGAATAAAATGGGAAGTTTTAAAATGCACATTCCTGGAAACTGTCCACAGATAGTCTGATTCAGAAAGGGTCTGAGAGTCTAGATTTTAATAAGTAGCTCTTGTGATTATGAAACAGATAATGCAGCAATAACACTGAAAAAAGTTGTAAAGCAGCTGCACTTGTTACTAGGCATTGTTTTATTATTTTATAACTTCTTTCTATGATTTTTGGTGTCAAAGATATTGATTCTCCATTCTATCTCTGGTCTAGCTCTTTGTCTTGAACTGCTCCTAAGAGCTACTTTGGACAAAGTCAGCCACCTACCTAACAACGTGAACACTTCTAGCTATTTCAAGTGTAACATCTCCAAGGTGAAACTATTCCACTCTTAATGGAAGACCTGCACAGTTACCTCTCCCCTACAGTGCCTCACCTGGTAACATGACATCTTCAATAGTCCAATTGCTCAGAGAACTTTGACGATTATCTTCAACCCTCCATCAAAAAATGAACTTCTTATCTAGTCAGTTAGCAAGGTCTGCAGAGTCTACATTCAAAATAGATTTCACGATCACATATTTTCTTTATATTTAGCGGCTAAGATCATTTTCATCTTTTTAAATACTGCTGCAAAAGCTTCCTTACTGTTATCCCCACTTATTCTTTGATCCTCATTCTTTCCTGTTCATGCTCAATATAATAGTCGGAAGGATGCCCAAAATAAACTTAATTTTTTCACTTTAATGATTCATAAAATCTCGACTTCCCAAAGCACTTATGTATCAGAATCACACCAGGTGCATCACAATCTAGAGCACGGTTTGGTGCCTATAGCTTGTGGACCAAATCTATGCTATTACCTGTTGGTTAATAAAGTTTTATTGGAACACAGCCACAGCCATTAGGTTACTAATGCCTATGGCTGCTTTGGTGGAGCTGACAAATTTTAACAAAAATTATAGGGCTCACAAAGCCTTAAATATTTTCTATCTGACCCATTGCAGAGCAAGTCTCCAACTCCTGGTCTAGCCTCTGTTGCCTCATTACCACCACATAATGAGCTAATTCTCATGTTGGGATATTGGTTCACATTGTTTCTTTGGCATCAGATGCCCGCCCCCACCTGCACTCTTGAGCAAAGCCATTTTAGATTCAACTTTAAGGGCTTTAATTTAAATGTCGCTTCCACAGAAGAGCTTTAGTTCACTGATTCTTCTTTCCCCCACTCCAATCTGAATTAGGTTGGAAGAATGAAAGTCCCATGGGGGCCTAATGTGGGGTGTTAGAGAGTAGGTTTCAGTTAAAATCTTACAGTTTCAATAATCAGCCGCACACCAGCGATGCACATGGTATGACTTGAAAGATAAGCAAGGGAGGCCTCCCAGTCTGCTGTTTTGTCATGGGCCTGAAATGTTACCATTTGTTCGATTAGTATAATCTCTTCTTTTATACCTGGATATCGTCTTCTAAAAAAAATGCAAATATCTACCACTGAGAGTACTGACATACTAATGTACATATGAATTAGTTATCTGAATGTGTATCAGAAAGAAAACCGTTAAACAGAGTCAGAGTTTTAATGGTGGCAGTGGGATTTCTCTTAGATTGTTAGTGTTGCAACAGAAGATGTTTGAAAGGGGAAAATGGGGCTATGTAGGCAAGGTGAAGTGGGCTCAACACTGGGCAAAGGAGATAGAGAAAGTGAGGGGAAGTCAGAGGGTCACACTATCTTGGTCTAATAGACAACATCTCAGAAGGAAATCAAACTAAACACTTTTATTCCTTTCTATTCTACTCTAATTAAAAATAAAATTAATTAGGCAGGAGTTATTTATACACTTGACATTGTGACCACTTAGGAGTAAAGTATGATTTCAAAGTGTAAAGCCACTAATTTCAAATGAATTACTAACTAGTACTTGAAAGAATACTCTTTGTGATTAACAGGGTCAGCAGTGGGGCACAGTACTTACTGGTATTGAAGACACATGAATTGCATTTCAGTGTGATATTAGATATACTAAGAATCTTTAAAAAGTAACAACACCCAAAATAAACAACCCCAAACCTTTGAAGTCCCAAGGGATTTCCCCCTCTTCTTTTCTTTCTTTTTCTTATTCTTTAAAGAAAACATTTTCTAGAGAATGAAATTCAAAGAACTTCATAGTATCCTTCATATTCAGATACTTTGTAATTCCTATCCTTAGTATTGTATGTTGAGCTAGGGCCTGAAAAAATTCTTTTCAACATTACAATTCTATCTAATTGAGGGTAATTTTTTTTTTTAAAAAGACCCAATTCCAATTAGAGAAGATGATATTGCAATAAACTAACCTTTGTGTTCTATTTACCAAGCTCAAGAAATAACCTCAAACTTGAAACATAGGATTGAAATCATAAATATAAGCATGCCTTAACATTTTTAGTGTGAGGTTGTTACTAGAGTGCCATCTTCAGTGCAATATACAAAGTAGGTTGTTTTCTCCTTTGTAAAAAATATTACACATCAGAGACTTATTTTTTCTAATGCTGAGTCAAAGTTAAAATGTTAAAAATTAGACAAAATCCTACGTCTTCTCAAAAATGATGCTTATTATCTATTTGGTATTGTGGGCTAGTGATTTGCTATTGTAGTACCTAGTAGATGCAATCTATTAGTAATTAAATTGCTATAGCTCAATTATTTGAATGTTCGGGACAAAAAGCACATTTGATAGTTATTTGTTTGATAAATTTGATAAATTTGTTTTGATAAATTATGTACAAGACATAGTATTATCCTGTGAGTCATGAGACTCAGGTTACGGACCAGATTGCCTGCCCCGTCTAAGCCCTAATTGATCTTCCAAAAGAAAAGGAATTGGTATCAAATAATCTGATTTGGAAATTCAGTAAATATGTACACTCCTATCTTCTGTGATGATTCTTAAATGCCGAAGATGACTATTCAATAGACACTAGATTTAACCTTCATCTGATAACTTTTAAGATGGAATAGCAACCATTTAGTCTAGTCTCACTTGGCAATAGCTAGAACATAATGTTAGAAGCTGGCTTTCTCCAATGTGTTTTTATTTCAATGAGCAGCTAAAATCAGATACACGTTTGGGATAAAAGAATCACGTAAGTGTGATAACGTATTCTCGCTGCATCACAGTCCAAGTAACCAAGAGGATTGTGAAGAGAATGGGCGCGTTATGTATGAACTGAGTCCCACTTCTCTTGAAGGTGATCTCCGATGATGCAATTTCAACAAAATTCCTGGTTTCCTAAGGACACGCTAGTTCTTTTCTTAATCTTAATAGTTTTATCCCGTTTCTAATACACATTTCTGTGTAACTTCTAGTTACATATAGAAACAAATATGCTTTGTGAATTTTCATGGTGAGAATTGATACAGGAGCATTTCATCAGCTGTGCCAAATCTGAGCAAATGAATATTTTCTGAAACAGAGAGTGCAAGGAGAAAATAACAACCATTTTTTTATGGCAACACATGGCAAACCTGCCCACGTCAGCAGTAATTTACTTCTTTAGTTACTGCAGTGACTCTAGAGTGAAACGTGATTTTGTTTTTTGCATCCAGCTCAGGAGATGAAAACATTGCACTCCAATTCAAATATAAAAAAAGTTAAAAACCTAAGAAATGTCTTCCTCAAGTTGACTTTTTTATCTTATAACTCACTCTGACTTCTTATAACTATTTTTATGTCAACAGGTCTTTTTAGCTCAATCACTTGCAGTACTAAATTTTTTGTACTGCTAGAAGTTATAGAAGGAAGTGAGCAGATAGAAGTGTGATGATTATTTCTATAAATATCTGTGAGTTTCCAGTGAAGATTACCTTCCACTTTGAAGTTGAACACAGATAAAGCAACTAGTAGCTGTTGTGGGAGGGAAAATAACTGGAAAATAAAAACAAATGTAGCAATGTGTAAAATACATACAATTGAAATGCTCTCTGTGAGATTTATAGACATTGTATGTGTGTGTGTGTGTGTGTGTGTGTGTGTGTGTGTGTGTGTGCTGCCAATAATGACCAAATAACAGTGAAAAAAATTCCCTAAGCTAGCTTGTGCCATAGATGACATCTGAACAGCAGAAGAGACAAATTTGCAGCAGGGAGGACTTGGCAAATGTGATACATCCCTTATCGAGCAAGGGGACCTATGGCAGAGACATGGCTTCCCAGGGGTTCTTGCAGGAAATCTCTTCTGAAGTGTGCACTTGGTAATTTGTACTGGGATGCAATTTCAGAAAACAAACCAAAAGGCTCAGCAGTTTGTTATCATGAAGTCAGGAACCCAAATATTTGCCATGATTTATTTTGCTCCCTATGAAAATTTATTATAAGTGATATGCATGTCTTACCTCTTCTCATTAAACACAAATACTGCATACCTTTTTAGTCTTGTTTTGTTTTCAATTATAGGTAGAGCTGTATCAGGAGGCCCTACCAGTCAGTCAATTCATGATATCGGTTATCCCAGGAAAAACTTCCACAGGGGCTGAAAACATAGCTAGTTTTTCTGCTTACCCAGTGAATTATTTTAAAAGATTTAACTTACTAGAGTTGTGTAACTACAGCCTAAATTTCATATATATATATATATATATATATATATATATATATATATATTTAAAAATGATAAAACAGAGAAGGAGAATAAAGGGTAAAAAAGTCTATGATCTGATGTATTTTGTCATGATTCATATTGAGTAATCAGATTCTGAGTTCTGCTAAGCAAACAGTTTTTTTGCTTTCTTAATACTCCTCCACCCTTATCCTCTCTTAACTTAGGAACAGAGTTCTTTAGGCAGGAAAATTCAACCTACTTTTTCCTCTCCTTTTTAAAAAAAATCTCCATGTTCTAATAATTTCTAATCAAATCTTCAGCCCAGAGTTCTTTTATTTTGAATCTAGAACGCCAAATAAAATGATTCTCTGAATACTGTTTGTAAAAGGTAGCAGCAGCAGTGTGGCATACTGGATTCTACATGAAGTACTCTTACTTACGAGAGAAGCTAATGATAGCAAAGTTAACAAATAAGGAAAGTCAAAACCAAATCTCAAGACAATAGCCATTACTTAAACCCAAGGAAGCCCTGGGAGATATAGTGGGCCTGGTTTCTACTGTTTATGACACAGTGATCCGGTTTCAATTTAAAGTGTAGAAAAAGCAGAACAATTATCATTTGGGTCTAAATACTTACACTTTGATTTGAAAAATCCAGAGAGTCAAAGCAAAAATATTTTCTTTACATCAACTAATTTCTTTGTGCATAATTCACTTTGTGTGTATTCCTGTGTGTGTGTGGTTATAGACATAGGGTAGACCTGGCCTATTATGTATGCTATTCAAACAACTGCATCATCTAAAATCCAGGTTATTTACATTTCTTTTCTGTTGTTGAACTTTTCTAATTTCACACTAATAAACACACTGAATGGCTACAAAGATGACCTATAAGAAAAGACTTTTATTAGTGAAAACAGCATTAAAATTACTGAATATCAACTCCAGCATTTTACCACAATGGTTCAGTTTACATGGAACAATGATGGAATATACATTGCAATTCTTAGTAGGGAAAACAGAGCTTAGTGGGATTTTCAGAGACTTCCATGAACAAGATACACTGTACAAGACGGCCTCCCTCAATTGTTCGCCAGCAACCTGCGCCAAGATCTCATATTTGTGACGTGCCAACTAAGAGAAATAATGTTGTTCAGGAACTTTCAAAAGACAATCTCCTTCCTACAGCTAGTTTAAAAGGGATAACTTCATATTTTTCATTACATATTCATTCTTCTCTCTCTGAAGGTCTTATGCATGAGCTTGTTAAGTTAAGCAAATCATTTCTCATTTTTTGATGCATTATTGAAATCACCAGATTTTCTATTCAGTCATTGTCTACAAAAGCGAATTAAAGTGGAGGACTGAGTAATTCTTTCCTGGTTCTGGATTCTACAGTCAGTGGATCTGGTTATTATGATGTAATGAAAAATGTGAATCGTTTTATACTCAACAGCCATTATTCACGTGAAAGTATGCAAGTAGTTGTCTCAGAATCCCATTCCATTCTCCCTCTACAGACATAGGAAAACAGGGTAAAACATAATCTTCTCCAAACTAAAAAGTATTTCATTTAAGTGAGACGAAGCTGCAGTATGATTGCCTCGATTTCCCCTTCTAAAGTATAATTTTATCCATCAGTGGAACAAACTGAAATGAAATGAAAAACAAGAATAAGGGCAGTTTTGTACAAAATGTCATTAAAATTCATTGAACCTCTTACTGGTTATCAGCGAAGGACATAAGCCCAGCAAATCTGAAATGAAACGTTAACAGGTATCAGGAGAACTTTCTATGTTGCCAGTTATTCTTGCTAAGTGAAGCCACAAGCAGGATATTTTAGTTCAGTCCCTCTGAGCATAGTGACTAATTGAATGAGTTCTGGAAATGAAGTCAAATCTTCATTTGATGCCACTTGTCTACATAACAGAGCGTCTGGAACCCAAAGTCCTATGTTAAGTACTCATCAAGAGCTAAAATAAGTCAAGCCATCCCGTGATGTCTATCCTGTAACACATAAGATTTTTGATTCAAACATACATGTCTGTGACCATTATACTGTTTACATCTTCAGCATAACCCAGTGTAGAGCGAGGTCACAACAATTCTAATTTATATTGTTTCCCACACTCCTTACAGCTTTCCCACCAGTAAACTTACCTTAACTTCACGTTATCGGTCGATAGTTTGTTTATAATTGTTACTGCCTTCAAATTAATCCTAACAGAATTAACAAAGGGATAAATGAGTTTGTTGTTTGAAAGATCCAAATAAAAAGCACAATTCACCCCAAAAGTGGGTAATTAATTGCAAATAGTCAAATTGGTCATGGATGACAAAGGTCTTGAAGTTTTTCTGAAAGTATTTCAACAGATAGTTAAAACTAAATACTGATATTTGCCAATCTGCAGTTATGTCAGATTCTAACCCATTAATGGGAATGGACAGAATAAAATCATGTTGATCTTGGCATTGTCTGACTCTTCTCCATAGAGGCTGCCAGTAGAAAGAATAGGAATGGTAAAGGTGTTTGAGCAGAAAGCATCTCTTAACAGATTTAGCAATTAAGTTGCATACAAACAGTATTCTAAAGCTCTGTCTTACATTCAAATCTAGGTGAAAAGATCAGTTTGTTTACTCCTTTACTTCTGCTGAAAAAAATAATAGAAGGTAAATATATTTAACACACTGTGGTTTCAGTAATACCATTGTAGCAAACAATTTTATTAATACTTTCATAAAAATGGCATTTAATAAATTCTCTCTAATACCTTGACATTATTAAAAGCAAACAAAAACCATTAAAACAGTTCCTTTCTGTGATTTACATTAGCTTTTATAGCATTACTTGATTTTTTTGTCTTATAAACTAACCTAAAATACTAGTAATCAAATCAGGGTAAAAACAATACAATGTATCTTTTAATTTTATTCCAAAATAGTGATTATAAATACATTCTTAATATATTTCTCCCCAGCTCTTTGGATGTGACAACAATAACAATAAAAAAAAGCTCACTGTGCTCATTTCATTCAATGTCAGTGTACAAATCATGCAAAAATATTATAGATTAATATTACTGCCATACACTTCTAGGTGCAGTCTGTTATTTCTGCAGTACCTGTTGACGTTACTCATGAGGCCATGCCCTGTATAACGCACACATCCTTATGGCTTAAAGAAATGAAATGTTTTATAAAAGCAACCAAAGAAAGCTGGTCTTAAGATGATTTTCTAATTGATATATTTATTCACTGTATTATTTAGGGTGGAAAACTAAATAGAGAATATAAATTGCCTTATAGACTTGAATCACTGTATTTTCATAGCTGCTTTCTCATAAAATTACCAAAGGTTTACTTTTAAAGAATTGATTCATCTTTATTGATTTCATAAAAAAATAATTTAAAACTTGATTTATATTACACGGACAATAAATTATTTCAACCCGTTCATTGATGTGATATCATCTAATTTTCTTTGCAACCATTCTAACAGAGTCCAAGCACAGGGTACAATGCCAAGAAGCCATGATGTGTCACTTCTAATGAGCACTTCTTGGTCTTTCTAGATCAAAATCAAAATCGACTACAAATGCTATACTGACATATATATTGTTCCTTAAGGGGTTACTAGCATCAAGGTTATAGTTGAAGCCAATAAAATACACATACAATATTTTAACTGTTCTTTTACTCAACTCAAAACTTACGCCTAAGTACATTATCATAAAGTGTATAAGCGGAACTATGAAAGACAGGTGCAAAACAGTATACACTGTATAAATGTAGGCACAATGACTTTAGTTAAGGAAAATATATCAGCCTTAACCACGAATTTGTAACTGTCATTCACTTACAATTAGAGCCTCCAAATAATCACATATGTTTAAATCACTTAAAAAATTGAACATTTATGCCTTCCAGTAGAAGAATATGAGCTAGCCAATATGCCACAGCAAGCTTTCAGAGGGTGGCAGTACTCTTGCCATTGACAAATTTGCAGAAACCTTTAAGCATCCTCAAAGCATTACTGCAGTGAGTAACAGGCATCATTGCAATGACCTATTATCACTAGAACATGGAGGGAGCTTTCCAGTTCGTCCCACAAGTATCTACCTAAGATTTCTCAATCCATACTTTATGGACAGGATAAACTACAGCACTTTTTTAAGCCTTTGCATTTTTATCCTGTCAGTATGCACCAGGAGCCCTTTAATCCATGGATGCATGCAAGCATGGTAATGCCATATTAAAAGTATTTATGAAATTTTAGATGAAAATAAGCTTCTGGGCACACATCTTCATGTCTTTTCTTTCAAGATCAGAAAGCAAGTATTTGTTTGTATTTTTTTTAATATTCATATAAAGTTTTCACAGACATTGTCATGAAAATTAAAATTATACATTAAAGTTTTAAGAGCACCAGCACACACATATGGAGACAAAAAAATTTCACTATTTAAAAAAAAATCTCAGAATTGTCAAATTATCTATATGTATGCATAATACACAAACCACATACCACACACCACACACCACACACATACACACCTCTAAGAATGCCAAGTTGTTTTTTTTTTTTTAAATCTTGAAACAAACATAGAAAGCCCTGAAATTAGTAGTTAATAAAGGGACTGCTGTTACAACTTTAACCAGAATATCATTTTGGAAACTGTACCAAAAAATATGCCACTTGAAATTTATGAAGAATGACTATGCTTACCTTGGTTGTCATCTCACGGATTAATACAGTATTTATAAGAGATGGAGCACAAAACATGTACAGATGCAGGCAGGTCAAGAAGCCAATGTGTTTCTTGATGTTACTTTGATAATTGGGAGTTCCTAAAAAAAAATCTTCCATTATCTCCCATTATCAAGTACTTCCTTCCTTTGACCAATTGTGATTTAGAAGTTAACAGCACAAGCAAATACAGTAGCATATCATTTGTAGTTGCAGACTGTGAACTCATCTGAGACCAATGAAAGCATTTTACAATGTGGCTGCGATAGCCGAGTTTACCATAATGTTTGCTGTTGTCCTTGATTATCTGAAAGTAGTCAGAATGATGAAAGAACAGGATATTGATGCATACGAGACATAACTATTAACCTTACGCATTATTTTTTTAAATATTTGTAGTGAAAACTATTTGAACTAAGCTCATTGAATCCTGAAAAGCAAGACAACTGATGGCAAATAACAACTGCCCCAGACACGATACTAGAAAACTAAGGAACCTATTTTAAAATGCACTGTTGGTAACAAATCTGAAGATAATATGCTAACTTCTCAAGAATAGCACAGAACTGGTTTGTTTGGTTTTTGTTTTTGTTTTTGTTTTTTTTTGTATTTTTTTTCTTTTTATTTTTTTGGTTTGGTTTTGTTGGTTTTTTAAATTATACCTGATCACAATGTCCAGAATATTTCTGTACACGTAAGCTTCAGTTTCAGTTTGGTATATTTTTTCTGTCTAAATTGATACTTATTGATAAATTCCCTGTGATCAGGAAAACAAGTCAGGCATATTAAATACATATTAAGGAGTACATATTTTCCTATTTAGTATACAAAGAACTTCATAAATATGAATTATGTTACAAAAATAGCTTTGGGTGCGCTCACACGGTAAGCACTTTGCTAATTTTGGACAACCTTTAAGGATTGTGGGTATTTCACATAACTGAGAACAAACTCTAATGTTAATTGAATTTGAGCCATGTTTAATTCTGATAAACATCACGTATTTCTTCAGATCACCACAAATGCTATGTAACTCATGTTGATTTTTTTTTTCATTTGGGTTTTATGTATAGACAGGTAATGCTTAAAGTGTTTGAATTTATTTTATAGTTACGTAATGCATGATATAGTTGAAACAAATATCTGCACAATTTAACATTATAAATCCAGCGGTTTCAAGATGCAGGCCAGAAAGGTTACCAATTTACAAATACTATCGAATGTTCTCTCTTTGCATGCTTTGTTTTTACTTTTCAGAGAATCTTTACAGAGTTGTTACAATGCCACAAATCAAAAAGGATTATTCCAGTTCCACCAACTTAATCTACGTGCAGGATGAAGGACCCAGCTGATGTACAAACACTGGTACCAGCTTTCTTGAGTTTGCTTTACAAAGCACAAAGAGACGAAGGTTTTGCATCGGGGTACAAAACAGATTTGCCTCTTGAGGTGACTCAGTGTGTTATGTGTATAAAGCATCCCTTTGGCAATAGAGTATGCAGTATCCCCACAGGACTCCACAGTATAGGGTTGATGTAGTCGAATCTATTAAGGAAACTCTCTTCTGCTGGACACATCTTTGCAGATACAGTTAATGAGACACCCTTGGAAACACCTGTCCCTATGCCTATTGATAATATAGTATTTGGAAGTCAGAAGTCAACAAAAGGCACTTTCATCATTAAATAAATGTCCTCTGTATGAAGTGAAAATCGCATGACCTAGATCTTGTTCAAAGCGGTTTGCTCCTCAAGGACCTGCAGGTAGTCGGGAGAACTCTGGAGTTTGGCCTTCAGTTCAAAATACTCACTGCTCTTCCTCTGCTCCACCACGATCTTACTGTGGTTGCCGCCAATGAGTGACTTCTTGGTTTTTTTGTCTTGTTTTTCGGGATAGCGGATCTCAAAGCCACTGACACCGATGCTGTTGTACTCCTTTTTGCTTTCCAGAAAATTCTGAATAAAGACGTTGGAATCCCTGCCGGGGAATAATTCATCCAGTTCATCAATGGTGCTCAGTCTCTTTCTGGGATCCGCATGCATTAACTCTTTCTCCTTGTCGGCCACGTTTCTCATCAGAACTTTCTGTCCCGGAGGGTCGGAAAACATGAATCCGGTTTCTGACTCTTTCAAGCCACACGTGTGGCTCTTGCTCATCTGCTCGATGGTCTGAGGGATGAAGGCTTCTGTGCTCAGGCCATCTTTCTTGCTGCCCTTGTGGTCATGCTTTCTCAGCTGCAGCTGCACGGAGCCACACTCGGGGTTGCCCAAGCCTTCGTGCTTCGCTGTGGGCTTCTTGTTACGGCGCAGCACAAAGACAAGAAGGCAAAAAGCAACAAACACGGTCAGAATGAGGACCACTAAGATGCTCAAGATTAAAATAGACAGAGGCACTGGGCCCCCAGGAGGACTTCGGATGGGACCCAGCGCGGTGGTGAAGGTCATCACAGGTGCCGGGCTCGTGAACGGGGCCGATGGCTTGTTTAAGAGTTTGGGACATAAGATTTCGTTTTTCAGGGACTTCAGTTCAATGTTGGCAAACTGAACCGGCGTCTCACATTTGAGCTCTTTCACCACGATCCCATCGTTCAGCTTCTCCAGCCACAGCTTTAACGCCACCAAGTCGCAAGTGCAGTCCCACGGGTTACCCTCCAAATCGATCTGAGTAAGAGACTGCAGCTGATCGAGGACCCCGCTGACAGGCAGGTACATGAACTTGTTGTTCCTCAGGTTCAGCCTAGCAAGGGGTGCTCCAGAGAAAACATAAACCGGCAGTCCCTTTAAGAGATTATTGTTTAAATACAGTAGCTGCAGATTTGGCATGGAGTCGAAGGTGCCTGCTAAGATCTCCTTAATCAAATTGTATTCCAAATACAGATACTGCAGGTTATGAAGGCCTGCAAAGATTTCGGGATAGAGTCTCTCGATCTGATTGCCGTTGAGATAGAGCCTGCGTAAATTAGTGAGATTGTGGAATACGTCTCCCTTAATCACCGTGATCTGATTGCTGCCTAAATGGAGCAGATCTAGTCCTTCAAACTCGGCGAAGTCTGACAGGTCCACGTCTTTGATGCTATTGCCGTTGACATGCAACTTCTTGGCATTTAAAGGTTTGGGTACCAGTTCAGACATGGACTGTATATTTTTCTCTTGGCAGTTGACGCTCAGGCCCAAATCCGATGGATGTGTCTTGCAAAAGCAAGGTTCTGGACAGGGTGTGAGTGGAGGCACCCTTGTCTGGTAAGACACGATCTGACTGAGATTGCGGTTGGAGAAGGCTTTGCCTGCCACGATTCCAGAGATCTTGGAAGGATTTGTGGTCTTCGGTGGCTTGGTCACTAATCTGTGTAAGGATGTTTGTGTCGTGTGACCATTGGGAGTGGTGTAGCCATTTTCCAGTTGAGACGGAGGCAGGATCCGCACGTCGAAATCACTGCCTGTGCCCATGGGGCATAACTCTTGTTTGTTGGTTTCTTTTAAAAGTCTGCCATATAAGTCACTGGGAGTTTCACAGATAGCTTCTCCTATGTAAATGTTATATGGCATATTCTCCAACCAAGCTTTTAAAGGCAACAAATCACAGCTACAGTTCCAGGGGTTATCTTCCAGTTGCAATTCAACAACGCGGCCTATGTGCTCTAGAACACCGATATAGGGCAGCTTCTGGATTCTGTTCCCACGTATATCCAGATGGGTCAGAGAGGCGAATCGGAAAATATTATCAGGAAGGAATGAAATCAGATTGTCATTAAGAATGAGAACTTTCAGTTTGTGGAGCTTATTGAAGGCTCCTCGTTCAATATACTTGATTAAATTGTAGTCAGCCTGGAGATACTCCAAGTTCTCTATGCCAAGGAAAGTGTCAGCTCGGAGAATCTTTAATTCATTGTTGTTTAAGTGCAACTGCTTTAATGCACTGAGCCCAAGAAAGGCTCCTCCCTCAATGTTCTGCAGTTTATTATTCCCCAGTTGCAGGGATACTGCATGTGAGAAATTCAAGAATGTATTCGGATACAGGATATTTAAAAAATTGTTTTGGAAATTCAGGTGATAAAAATTAGACCAAGGTGGTTTTAGCTGGTTGGGTCTGTAGACTGAAACCTTCTCACAGTTGACATACAGAACGTTCTCCACTGACACGCAGGAGCACACATTGCAAATCTCCACCGATATGTCAGAATCTGCGTTTGTCGAGGAAATCAGGGCTGACAAAATCAGAAAGAGCCAAAGAAACATCTTCTTGCAATCAGCAAGCAATGTTATGCTTCTGAATAAAGAGAAAAAAATCTACAAAATAAAAAGAAAACATTTTTTTCAATGCACATGACTGCTAAAATGATTTGTCTTTCAATCAGACCACAGTGAACCCACAGCTATTATCCTTTGCTTTGTATTTTCAAGGCACCCAAAACTCCAAAAAGTCTCAGGCAGGTGAACAATAACCATCGAACCTGCCCAAGATTTGATTTCCGTACTGAAGCCTATACAAACGGACACACGCACATGAAAAACAGGAAAAGGGTTGCTAACCCAGCTTAAACTTTAACAATGAAAAGTATTTTCTCTCCATAGACCAGCAAACTCCACCCTTGAACTCAGACCTTACGGTTCCTCTGTGAAAGCAATGACAGACCCCAGTGCACGGAGGGGGCCGGTAGCCACCCCCAGGAAGGCTCCTCAGTTCATGGAATCTGCCCTCTAGGGTCAGCGTGGTCAGTGTCAAGCAGAGAGTTGGCAGAGCCCTGAGTGCCATGGTAGTGATG
>RJWH01007202.1:0-43331 GCA_004363575.1 Solenodon paradoxus | reverse complement strand
TTTTTTTTTTTTTTTTTTTTTTTTTTTTTTTTTTTTTTTTTTTTTTTTTTTTTTTTTTTTTTTTTTTTTTTTTTTTTTTTTTTTTTTTTTTTTTTTTTTTTTTTTTTTTTTTTTTTTTTTTTTTTTTTTTTTTTTTTTTTTTTTTTTTTTTTTTTTTTTTTTTTTTTTTTTTTTAAGGATTGTTTCTGTTATGCTGGGTTGTTTGTTATTTTAAATAAATTTATAATTTTTTTCTATGACCAAGAAGATTGTTTTTGGAATTTTGATCGGGATAACATTAAATCTGTATTTTCTCTGAAAAGTATGGTCATTTTGATTATATTAATTCTTCCAATCCATGATCTTAGAGCATCTTTTCATTTATTTGCGCCATCTTCTGTTTCTTTTAGTAACGTCCTATAGTTTTCATGGTATATGACTTTCACTACTTTGGTTAAGTTTATTCCAAGATATTTCATTTTTTTGATTCAATTATGAATGCTGTTGTTTTATTCAGGTCTCTTTCTGTGTGTATAAATCTCTCGAGAGAGAGACAGAGAGACAGAGAGAGAGAGAGAGAGAGAGAGAGAGAGAGAGAGAGAGAGAGAGAGAGAGAGAGAGAGAGAGAGAGAGAGAGAGAGAGAGAGATTTTGCGTAGCCATACTCATTTTCAGATATTGGATTTTCTTCTAAGTTCTAGGATTCTTTACTACCACCTTTTTCCGTCTTTCCTTCCCTCCCCCTTCCCAATCCCTTGGCAGACATCACATTGCCCAACAGTATATGAATTTCCTTCTCTTCACATTTACTACAGCATTTGTTATTTACTATCTTTTGGATGACATTCATTCTCAACAATTTGAAGTGATAACTTGTTCTTCTTTTTATGTTAATTTCCCTAATAGTAATAAATGAGGAATATCTTTTTATATGCCAGTTGGCTCTCTGTATGTCTTATCTGAGGAAGTATCAATTCAGATCCTCTGCCTATTTTTAATTGTATTGTTTATTTTTTGCTAGTGAGTCTTATGTGTTCTTTTTATATTGTGACTCTTCTTTCCAGAGGCAGGCTTATATTGCTATAAACTTTACTCTTAGTACTATTTCTGACTGTGCTATATCACATAGCTACTCACTAGTCATGTCTTCATTCTCATTGGATTGCAGCTATTTATTTTTGTTTCATCTTTAATTTCCTTGTTGTCCCAACAAATCATTAGCATACTACTTAGTATACAGAGATTTGTGTTTCCTCTTTGTCACCTTTGTTTGATTTCTAGTTTGATACCATTGTGATCTGAAATGATGTTTGATATGATTTCATTATTTGTATGTTTATTGAGAAAATATTTATGTCTCATCATATCCTTGAGAATGTTTCATAGGACTTAAAGAGAATGAGTATATCATTGTACTCTGGTGAAATATTTAGTTAATATTTACTCAGTTCATATTATCTAATTTAGCATTTAAGACCATTTTACTTGCTGATATCATCCCAATGGTATGTCCAATTCTGTGAGTAATATTTTAAATTCCCCCAGGAACTATTACTGTGTTGCTGTCAAATATTTTATGTCTGTTAATATATGTTTTGGCTATTTAGATTCTCCGATGTTATATATATATATATATATATGTATATGTATATATATATGTGTGTGTATATATATGTATAGTTTGTTTTGCTCTTTTTATCATTGTATAAGCACCACATTTATATTTTTCTCTGGAAGTCTATTTTCTGATATAAGCAAAGCAACACAAGACTTTTTCATATTTTCATGGACTTTTGAGTATCATTTTCTGCATTTCAAATTTCAGTCTAAATTGATTTCTGTGCTTACACGAGTCTCTTATAAACAGCACATAGTTGTGTTTTGCTTTTTAATTCACCTAACAGCGGGGAGGTTTTTGATTGATGAGTTTCATTCATTTACATTCATGGTCATTATTGATATACGAGGGGTTTGCTATTACCTTTTTGCTTTTGTTTTCTGATTCCATCTATTTGTTTATTCCTTATTTAGCTTTTTGTTTTGTTTCATTATTTCATTTCAGATAGAACATCTTATGCCAACCTTTCTTACAAGAGATCTATTTTAGCAAACGAACATTTTTTGGGGGGTGTGTGTCAAGGAGTCCATCATTTCTCCAATATATATTAAAGAAAGTTCTAAAGGATACAGTATTCTTGGCTACCAGTTTTTAAACTTAATATTCTGTACTTGTTCTTCTTGCTTCTGCTTTTTTTGTTTCTACTAAGACTTCAGAGTATAGCCTCATGGGAGTACCTTTACAAATTACCTTCTTTTATCCTCTAGCTGCCATTAATAATCTTTATTTGTCTTGAAATCTTGATAGTTTCACTTAAATACATCTTGCTCTAGGTCTGTTTGCATTTAAATAACTAAGTATTCTGATAGTTTTGTGGACTTGTACATTTCAGTTTCTTCTCTAGGCTTAGGAAGTTTTCAGCTATGAGCTCTCTGTTCCTTCTATTTTCACCTTCTTGCATGCCCATTATACTTCTGTTGTCTTATGTAATGGAGTCAGATAGCTGTATTAGCATTTTGTATTTTGAAATAACTTAGGTTTCTCATATTGTATTCTTTGAGGTGCATGATTTCTAGCTTATTAAATATATCATTTGGTAAACACAGTATTCTATACTAAATGCATTGAAGTGCTCTTTGTTTTGTTGTTGTTTCGGTTACTAATTGTTTTTTATATACAAACTTATCTGTGTGCAATATTCTCTTATTTAGATACTTTACTGTTTTTATTGCTATGATAATACCATCCCATCTCCTTCATTTCAACGGGTTATTTCAGTAGTTGTAAGATTTTATGTCTATTAAGGCAGTTATTCCATTTTTAAACCATTTCTAGATATTTAAATACATTAAGAATTTTTTGACTTATTTTGCTATAAGTTATTAAGGTAAGGTCTACTGTCACAAATTTAATCACACATTGACTTTCAATGGAAATAATGTCTAATTATACCTACAGTAGATACAGTACACTGTCAGCACATGAGACAGATACTAAAAAGAATGACTATGTTTGAATAAAAGAAACAAGAAAAATATGTCAGTTACTGTCTTTGTGCCCTCCATGTATCTTTTCTTTTATAACCTCACTTCAGAAAAGGTATTTTTCACTTTATAGATAAAAAAAAATAGATAAAAAATTTATTTTCACTTTATAGATAAAAACTGGAGTTTTATATAAGACTCATGAATTTGTCCATACATATTTACTATATCTTTGTTTACATGCTTTCATATGCAAGTCAAGCAGGCTGAGATGGTGTTGTTTGGAGAATTGTTGATTTTTGTTAAATAGCTAAATAACTGCTGTTACTTATCCTGAAATATGCTACATTGAGCAACATGTGTAAGAAACAACTAAATTTTAATAAAGAATAAAAATAAAAATCAGTAATACCCTAGCAACTCTGTCCATCCACTTTTGGGGAATTTTGGAGTGAATTATTGTGAAGTTACACCTCTTCCCAATAGTAAATTTCATATATATGTATGAGATTAACTGCATGTAAGTCATGAATTCTTTGCAAATGGATAGAGAAAATGCACCCATTGCGTATTTTATGATATATTAAAGATAATTGAAACAAAGTATTTTTAAATAGTATTAGATGTAATTGTTGTGGCAGAATCTGAGTAGTCACCTACAAATTGATGTATATACTTTCAAGTCATAAAAGTAAATTGATTTTCAATATTGATGGCATTCTAGAATGACTCTATATCCTCATTTGATTTATTAGAAAAATGAGATAATTATTAAGAACTATTTATATAACTAAATGAATTTTTAGGAAATATAAATTTATATTTTATTAATAATTAAAATTTAATTATTGCTTGATATTCAAGCACTTATCTAACCTGTGTTGAGATAAATGCCTTTCATTCTCACCTGAACATGAACCTAAATTTTATATATAAATGTTAATATCAAGCTTATTGAAATAATTCATGAGGACCAACACCATATTATTAACTCATATGTTATATAGATAAACCAAATTAATGAATTAATTAAATAAAACATACATAAAACTTTTAGTCTACAAATTTAAATAAGTGATCAAAAGAAAGGAAAGGGGGGCAGGGTGGACAAAGTAGGTTGAAGGGGTAAATTATATGGTGAAGGAAACAATCAGACCTTTATCTATAAACCTAAAATAATACCTAGAGATATATAGAGAGAGATATTGATTGATGATGATGCAAATCTGAAACACGTAATGTTATATAACAATGTTGCTTCAATAAAATTCATAAAAAAGTACAATGCATATTTAAAAGTTGCTAATAGATGAGATCCTAAAATCCTCATCACAAGAAGAACTTTGTATAACTATGTGGAATTACTTTTAAGCAGAATTATTGTGGTATTCATTTGTAATACACAGACATTTAATAATTTTATTACATACTTGGAACTAATATAATGATATATCAACTATATATTTAAATATATTAGTTATAATTTTTAATTTATAAGGAAATTGAACCTAGCTTGACTTACTTATGCACTCTAGTTTTGGTATTGAACATAGTTTCTGTTTGAATCTTGGATTTACTCATTTTTGATATATTAGATTTATAGATTGTGTAAATTATGCTGCCTTTTTATCTACAAAGTGTTATAGCACTTCTTACACAAATGTAAGGCTAAGAAGACATGTTTTCTCAGAATAGCATCGCCTATTTTCATAAATGTTATAAATGGATATTTATTTAAGATCAATTTACATTGATCATCATCATTATAATCATATTATATAAAAGGAAAATAGCATATAGTAGACCACCTAAATGTATATGTATATGTTAAATCAATGAAATATATGTAAATGGTTTAGTGTAACATCTGACATATGATCTATCTTACTTATTAATGACATTTTTTCATATTAAAACAAATTATATTTCATACTACTTTAAAATTCAAATAGTACTTAAATAATGCTTTCTAGATTATACATGACAGCATACTAAGGGAACCATTTTTCTTTTAAGCCTTAAAATTTCAACACATTTAAAATGATGACAAAAATGTGGTTCACTTATAAGCTATTTTTTCTAGGTTTTAGCCTCAGTCTTGAAACAGATTAATTTCAAATTTAGTTGAATTAAACTTATAAAAAATGGTGTTGCTAGCAAGACACTTAGAAATCATTAAGTATACAGATGCTGCAAGTCTAAAATATGCTAAATGATATCAGTCAAATACCATAAGCTCTCTGTTGATACGACTATTTTGAAGTATTAGAAATATGGTAATAATTAATTGCATTTCTTGAGATTATGAGCTCATTTTCTATACCAAGAGGTGAAAATAAATCTGATATTTTATAACAAAACACCAAGTGGCGTTTGTTGCTTTATAAGAGTTCCCTGGAATAAGGTATTTGAGCAGGATAAAGATTTGAGCAGGATAAAGACAATGTCAAAACGATTATTTCCCAATTGTTCATTCCTTTCCAAAAGCAAACAACAAAGCTATACAAGAGAATCCACTACATTTATTATAGAAAAAATGTACTTCATCACAATTTATATATTTTTAATACCAGCTTCCTTTTCACTTAAAATTCAAGCAAATTTTGATATTTTGAATGTCTGAGTTATATTTTCATCTCTCAAGACTAGTGTTATGCTTGGTACACAGCACATCAATAATAAGTATTCAAGGACTAAAACCTTTCACTTTTCAAATAAATGTCAACAAAATAAGGAGTTTTAACATATCATTAATATGTAAATATTATTTAAAAATTCATAAGTATTACATGCCATTCAGTCTCTTGTTTGATCAAAATTAATATTAAATAGTGTTCCCAGAGCAGTAATATAAAACTAATATAAGATGAAACTTCAGATTTGACCATGATATAACTGTTACAAGATAAGATAAAGAAATTCCAGACATGGTTCTCTCAGATCTGCTCAACATACCTAATTTTCTTTGTTTCATAAATATATTAAAACTTCCAGCAGTTTGTTCAGATCACTTAGATCTTTTAAAGCACATCCTAAGCCAATAGCCACGTTTCTCTACTAATCCAATTACCTCCTAGTGCAAAGCCCAGATGCAACTCAAGTTCCTTTGTCAAGGCAAATCATTTACATTAAGTCATCTATTTTCAGTGACATATAACAACATAACTGAATTTAACTTGTTATTATAAAAACTTAATAAATTTCAATAACAATAAAATATATTTGCTGATGAAATATAGAAAACGTATTAACATTTATTATTTTTAAATATAATAATATAGTCTGACAAAAATGTTTTTCAATTTTATGAAATTACTAAAATCAAATATTTTGCCGCTAAAAATATAAATTTAACCTTAATTCATGAATTATCTAATTGTTTTTGTTTAGTCAAATATTAATAACAAATAAGCATGTGAAAATTTGTGAATTTCTATTCTGATATGTTCAATTTTTCAAAAATACAATTATTTTTTTTCTATATTTTTGAATCAATTATCAATCTTGGAACTTTGGGGGTCTTAGAAAAATTCTAAGTGATAGTGGAATTCAAAGCAAGCATAAAGCACATTATAAAAACATATTTAATCAGTCGTAATTCCAAACCTTACCCATTTCAATTTCCTTAAAAAATGTTTTCATCATATATAACTACTCTTTATCTATTTTTGTGCTTATTTTCTCTTCCCACTGGAAGACAAAATGTCAAAATTATTCATTTATTATTTTTCTTTAAAAATAAAGCATACATGAATTTTCTCGTAATACCATATATTCATTCTATTCAGAATTTTTAGCTTAAAAGCTGGCCAAGTTATAATGAAGTGCTTAAAGAATAGAGGCAACTTTTTCTGCTTCATCTCACTAGTCATTACTTTGTCCAATAGTACTGATTTTGGACAAACTGTGAGATATTGTCCCTACAGTTTATTTTTAAGCTTGAGGCGCCTGATGGTTTCAATATGTATCTTTTTCACAACATTGTCATCTCTCTATTTCCTAAGAAATGGCTCCAAATTGGACAGAAGTCTCGACCCACAACTAAGAAGTCATTCTTTTATTTCCAATTATCTGCATAAATTCATAATATCATGATACTTCCTGCTTCTTCTTACTCGAGCTAAAGACAGAAATAGCTAACACAGATTATCACTCTATTTGTAAATCCATCACAGTTTTATTATTTTTCTTACAAAGTAAACTTTTTTACAAAATGTATTTAGCTGTTTATATTCTCAAGGGCAGAATTTGAAAAACATTTGTATTTTTCATGTTTTAAAAGAATAGCTTGTTGAATTTTTTGGATACAGTATTTTATTTTGTAATCTATAATAATATCATCCATGAATGACACTAAAAAGTAGAACGGGTGGTATATCTTAGAAATGAATCTAGCAAATGTGATGATAATAAGAAATATAAATGGATGCAGCACACAGCCAAAACCTGTCATCCTAAAGGTGAAACTTCTTGCTCCATTCTGTTCCTTACTATTATTAGTGGTGCCTTTGTATCAACTCTGATATTTTACACCAAGTTAAATCAGGTTATTATTATCATTTTTCATCTACTGAAGAGGACAAAATCAGTCACCAAGTGCTGGTTGATATATTTTTCTTATTGTACCTTTCTGATCCAAAACTTATATTTTCTATATTCTTGAATATCGTGTTAACCCAAATTGTTAGCTATTCTAAGACACATCGACATTTAATTAGTTGAATATGACTAAATTATGACTTACCCTTCCTAACAGCATAACATAATTTTACTGTCGCTTTTGCATTTGCATTGCTCTTTCGCTATAACATATTTGAATTGTTATGTGCTAAAATATTTTTATTATCTCTCTGGCATTATGTTTTCTCTCATTGATTTTTTCCTGTTTTGGGCATTTTAGGAAAAGTAAAAAAATGTTTCTGGAATATTGGGGTGACTTGGAATTCTAAGCAGCATGACTATAAGGTCAAATCTAATCAGATCTTTAAATTTCAGTGTGTGTGTGTGTGTGTGTGTCTGTGTGGTGAAGGGTTGTTTTCAGAGAGTTCGTCATCCACAGTCACCCCTGGATACTCAGCTCTTAGAGTTTTTTACCTTCCTCCAGATTTTCCTGATTTTCATCTTGGAAGAGACATTAAATCGATTAGAAAAGAGGTAAGTTCCTTAATACTTCCTAGAGAACCCTCCTACTTTTTTTTAATCAGAAAATCTTTCTTTTTGTGCCATTTATTAGACTACTTTTCAATGACCCAAAACTATGTTTTATTTTTTCTCCTTGTATTCAGTCTAATCCTTTCAATCAAAGTCAGTTTTTCAAATGTATGCTACCCGCTGAGAAAAACTCACCAAAACTAAACTCTCCTGATCACAGAGTAATTATTTAGAGTCCTGTCATCCCTGTCACCAAATACATATTCTGTATTCAGACATACATTCAGTTTCTCTTAGATAATCTTTTATTTCCCCCTTTTGGCTAAGAAAAAGTCCCTAATAGAAGGATTTAAGCTCAAAATACATCTCTCCTCTTCCCTCCTATACCCTCTTGTTCTCCTCTCTCTCCCTCTTTCCTGCAATTTCAAATATGCAACTATGATTTAAATATATCTTAAATAGTTTTTCCAAGGTCACACAGTCAGTAAGTGCTGGAGCCCAAATTTGAATGATATCTTTCTGTCACTAAGGCTTATTGTGAACTTTTTGTTAACACTAAAGACATTGTGCTCTAAAAGAGGGCAGTAGGTTGAATCGTTAGAACTTAAGCTTCAGCACTATTTTATAATTCACCAAGCATTGTTATCGATCTGATCCAAGCTGGGTCTCTCAACCAGAGTACTGATTGTAAATTATTTCTCTACTTTAAACAAAGAAGAGACTAGGGGGTCATGATATTATGGCCTAAGAGGGAAAAAAATCTTACTCAATGAGAAGATTTGTAAGTGATTTCCAAAATGCTCCTCCCTTTTAAGTACAGGATATGACAACTGAGAATTCATTTTTGAGAATCTTCTGCTATTGCAGACATATTGATAAGCAGATAACACATTGGGAGACTCTAGGTTGTTCATTTTCTGAGCATTGATTTGTTGTATGACTTCATCCCAAGATAAATCCTTACAATTTACTGGGGTAGCAGCACTATATGATGGCATTGTCCATTCATTCCTCATACAGGGGCCCATACCAACCTTGTGGGGCTTAGCTTTAATGCATGATAAATTTGTGGAGTCCTAATGTGGTTTTCTAATCTCTTTTGTAAATTGCATTCACTGTTTATAAAGTCAGTTGATTACACACAGTTTTATTTGTGACGAGAGCATAGAAGCAATAGCATCATCAGATCAGCACAGCTACATATACCAAGACCCATTACCCCAAGGACTGTCACTGATGGACATTCTAGATAGTCCTGTGCCTCACAGGGAGAGACTGAAAACACTATAAAGATAAGCTGGCCTAGTCCTGATTGTCTGTGTCTTCACGTGATTATCTTTAAACATATTCTACCATGCATATTCCTCTAACTCACCAATGATTTAGAAACTAGATAAAGGAGATTGCCACAAAGACTTCATGGCAGACTCGCAGTCCTGGTTCTGGAGGTAGTAAGGAATCAGTTTCATTTTGTCAATCTGCTATTTGCAGAGTTAAACCACAAATGAATAAATCTGTCTGCCTAACCTGCTCCATCTGAGACATTATATAAATAATGCTGCTTAAGAGCCAAATGTCTCCATATATGATAGGGTGTCTCTTCCATTTCTCAATACCATCCCTTACCACGACATTCAGAATCAATAGTTTCTACTGCAAAGCCATGTAATATCTTAGATCTTAGAAAACTAATTACTGTATGACAACAAATAAGAGATACCCTTTTCTCAATTCTTGTTGACAGTGTGCTTCTGAAACACCCTGGGTTCCTGGGCTCCTGTCCTTGGTTGTTTCAGATATCAACCAATAGCAGTGACTGCCAGTTTTGGATTCATTGTTCTGAGTGCTGGAAAAACACTGGTTTCAGACCATCATTGCAATGACATTATTGGAACCACAGGCCACTAGGTTAGTTGCTGCTTGATCACACTTTGTTGTTATTTTGTCAGTGTACCCATCAGCCTGTCAAAACTTGTTTTCCTGGTTCTGACAATCGCTGATCCATGGCCAGAAGACAAATATGTACTTGGATTCTTTTTTGGAGGAGGAAAAAAAATTAACCCTAATAGAGTAGCTGTTTCTCATCCTTGAGGTCTAGCTCTGCCACATACCAAGTGACTTCTGTCGAAGCAGCTATTCTTCCGGTTTAGTAAGCAGTTTCTGTTACACTGCAGCTCAAAAGGTTTCTGGGTGCAGGACACTCTTCTTAAATGTATTGATAGAGCCCGGCATCAGATGAAAAGCTCAGCTCAGCTTCTGTGACCCTTGGAACAAGTCTGTATTGCAAATAGTCACAGAACTTCAAGCCAGTATTTGGTTTAGTGACTTGCTGACACTTCTCATATGCAGAATGTCTGACAGGCTTCTTTTGCTAGGGTGGAATAAATAGTGTCAAGTAAAGGAACCTGTCACTTGATTCTTTAGGCATTTATCTCTAACTCTTGCAGATATTTGTAAAATGATTACTCTGGCTGTGTTCACTGTTGTCTTATTCAATATCTCAACCTGAAAGAAATCGAACATTTCAAGTTAAATAATAAAGTGATTAAAATGCTTTTTAGTAGAAAAAAAGGGAAAAAAAAAAGCCTGTAAGATTTCTAATTTTGACTGTAAGATAAGCTGAAAATAATATATTACCTAAGTTTGGAAGCGAGATTGAAAAGTCAAATTGTTCATATTTTAGCAGCTCTATTTCACATCCCAGAATATATGCTCCAGAAAGCATTTTGAAATTTAAGTGCTCCTTTAAAAAAAACTGCTTTGTCTAAGGAAGACAGATACTAGGCATAACATCAATCACATCTTTGCAAATTCCTCTTTTATCCTCAATAGTACAGTCGCATCTATGAGAGGTTCTGTTCACCCAATGTACGACCATACCTATGACAGAGAAATTCCTACTTGGGGTTCACATGCAGAAATGGCATTATGGAAAACACTCCGAAGTATTTGAAGAAAGGTTTATTTAAATAAGTTAAAAGTATAAAACTGAAACAAAATATAAATGAGAAAGAAGATTTTTTTCTCTCTAAGCCTGGTATATTAAAAATATGTCACAATACTCAAAGTATAAAGTATTGATTCATTTTAAGGTACATTTGCTGGAATGTGTGTGTGTGTGTGTGTGTGTGTGTGTGTGTATGTGTGTTCACACACTCCTCCATGTGTTTGGGTCAGCACATGTTCATATATCCTGTTGTTTACAGCTCAAACTTTTCCGAGGACTACCATCTGCTTCTTAAGCATGATGAAATAGTGCTGTACTGGACACTATTTCAGCACCAGCCAAGTATTAGAAAACCAGAATTTTCTTACAGATTATTCTACTTAATTTTGTAGCATTGTGACTAAATTTCTGTTTGGCAAGTTAATTTTATTCATGTTCTTTGGCATGAATAATTATTTCCACCCACGAAACTCTCTGTACTATTCAAATGTGGAAATAATATTTCTTAATGTTTCAATTTAAGCTGCTACTTACTCTTATATTCTTAATATTTGAACTGTGGTGAAATATAATCTTTCCTTTCATTATACATGAGGCTATCAGTAAACTTACCTTACATACCACATTCCTTTTTCCTTTCATTCAAATTTATTTCTAGTTGTATTATGCCTACATATTTATTGCTACCGTATCTGCATTTTTATCTGTCACAAGTCTCTACACCCTCTCTGTTGCACTGTATCTGACTTAGTTTATGCAGCCTGAATCAGTGAACAGTTTGATTTCTGGCTATATTACAAGAGCTTACTCTTCTAACAGGCAAAAGATTAAGTGGTAGTTGCTACCATAAGCTCTAAAGATCAAATAAGGATCCTCTTTTGTGAATTATTCTTTGTTTTTTCCAGTCACATATGAGGGTGTGGGAGAGGAAGTAAGGAAGGAATGAAGGAAGGAATAAATAAAGAAACACTCAAAACAAAACTTTCCTTGTTTGTCTCTCATCCTTTGCTCTAGGGCTTCACTGATGCTGCCAAAGTTGAGAAATGCAGGGTGTGCTCATTAGACATGGAAACCAGACAATGTCATAAGTTTGAAGTGAGCAGACAGGGAATGCACTGAACTGTGCTGAACCCAGGAGTCATCATTTATGCATTAAGCATTAACTTCTGCAGCCACTATTGGGGGACGTAGGCTGTATGATTCAGAAGTAAAGGAGAGTTGTGCAAAAGGGTAAGTTTTAGCTAATAAGTACAGAAATCCACAGATAAATTTTTTTCCTTCCCTATCCTTGAGACAGATGGTTCAAGGATGTAATCAGGTTTCTAAAATGTGTCCTTCAAGAAAAGTAGTAAAAGAAAAACAAGGATAGAAAAGTAGTAAAGAATGTTTGTCAGGATGCTTTAGCCTGTTCAATAAAGCTCTCGGTTACTTTGTTCTCTGCCTCGTTCCCTTTTGCTCCACTTTCCAAAAAATTGCACTCTTAAATAACAAGTTCACATATAATGTATACCTCTAGGAAGAGTTTTATTTTAGTTTCTAGACTCAAATTATCACAATTATGACATTAATTGCAAATTTTAAGTCTTAATTACATTTTTTCATGTCTTTCAGCTTATTTTCCAAATTCTTTTGTCTTACAATTTAGACATTATATTATTACTTTTCTGTCTTGTGGTCTTTAAAGGAAGTGATTATATTTTTATAATTTAATTTTCTTTTTATGGCAAAATATTGAGCATACTTTTATTTTGCCCTGTGAAAAATATCTCTCAAGTAATTTCAGTACATTTTTCTATGTTTTCTTGTTTCATTTAATAATTAATCTGTCCTTCTTTTAACTTCAAGTGAATGATGGAGTTAGGTATTGTGTGTGTTTGTGTGTGTCTGTAGCTATTTTCAGGAGATTCTGGTGTAGAACCTGTTAGGGCTACATTAGCTTTATAGGTTGTTCAACTTGGAAGTTCTTTCTTTGTGGTAGAAGAGAAACTTGTATCCAGTTAAAACTGCTGGACTGTATGATTTTTATGTGTGGCTTGCTTTCTTTGCAGCTGAGAGTAGGTCTAGGAAGACTTCTGCCAAAGACTAATGTACCTACGCTTCCATGTTCCTAAGTTAAACAAGAAATGTAGTTTTTGCACTTCAAGGCAAACACCACCCCTTCTGCAAGGTCATATGTGCAAAGAAAAGTTTTTTAAAGTTGAATCTGTCAGGTCCCTTGAACTCTTCTGTCTTCTTCTCTAGTTCCATTTTTTTTTTTTTTTTTTCATTTTCAGTGTCCTTACTCAATACTTACATTTATTTTAGGATGTGTCAGTAATATCTAAAAATACATTGGTATTTATTTTCTGCTTTTATGAAATGGTCAATTCTTAGCAGCGTTTTCCAGTTTTACATAAAATGACGTGAATATAATGGTGATTTTTATTAAATTATACTAATACAACATTCTTCAAATAATTTGCTTAAAAGAAAAGAACATATTATGGCATACCCTGGTGGCACAAGAGGCTGAGAAGCTGGCATGCAGATATGTAAGTCAAAAAACCAGGGTTCAAGACTCAGATTCTAAGATTCAGATTCAGGATGAAGGACTAAAATTATTACATAATATATCTAGTTACCACCTTTCATTATGCTTATAAAACGAATAAAGATATATACATACCATAGACATCAGATTTAATTATTGCATAGTTATGTGACCTAATATGTTATTTTTTATTATAGTTTTGCTAGTCTCTCAAAATGTATGATTAAACAACTTCTGTAGAGTGTTATTTGCTATCTTAGAGCTTGTACATTGCAAATTTGCATAACTATAATTTTTTTAATTAATTAAGCTTTTGCAGCCTGTGCTAAGTACTGCGTTGAACATTAATGATTAATGAAGTGTTGGGAAAGACAATCAAAAGACTGACTCCAGAATTGACCACACCCCTCCTCCACCCACACCCAGGCAATTACAAATTTCCCATCTCCTTCCCTTGAAAATGTTCATTCCCAGAAGCTGGTCCAAGAATAATCTTGAGAGGATGTGTTGTGGTGTGTCAATTTGACTCTCTGGACTCCATACATGACTGAATACAGTTAAAGATTTATAAAACTTTTGAAATTTGGAAGTAGAGTGGGGAAGGAGTGAAGAGTCAACTCTCATCTTACACCTGCCCAAGACAAAGTGACAGAAGTGAAATGATTTTGTCAATAAAATTGCTGGCTACCGTTCTCGAATGGGGACCACTTTCAGATAACATGAGGCGTGTAATAGATTGTTCCCCAAAAACAAAATATGTTGTTTTGTTTTTTCTTTAAGAGTGATCTAACTAAAATTCAGTATGATACTTCTTTAATAGATATATGACAACTGAATGACTAATCATATGCCCCAATTTTTCATATGTCTAAATGTATATGTTTTTATATAAAATACATTATTTATGTATGCTATGTATTAGTAGAATTTAATCTCTTTCTATATTCTCAGTTAAATATAAATGGAACTTGTAGGTCTATGTATAGATATATATGAAATTAGTATACTGAGAGTACAGTTTCTTCTGCATATGTGGTGCATATTTAATGACTGCAGAAGGAATTAAGAATTATTTTTAAAGGCCAGTTTTGCAACTTGTTTCTTCACCACTGTTTTCCATAGTTTAACACAGTAGTCTCATAAAATAAACATCAAGTATTTGTTTCCTGACTAAACTAAATGAATGAAAAAGTGTTATGACAAACAATGTTATTCTACTATATTTATGTCTAGAGATTTTCAGTTTTTTTGGATAGAATAATTCTTTATGGATTAATAGCTTTAGGAAGACTGAAAAATTTGATGAGAAAGTTAGTCAAAGAGATAAGATATATCCAGAATTTCCTGTTACTGATGCATGCCTACACCTCAAAAAGATTGAAGTTGAACAAGCAAAGATGATTAAGCTTTTCATTGTTCATACAGGGGGAATAGAAAATTAGCTTGATTTGTTCACATAAATTAAGAAAATTGATAATATATTTTATTTCTTTTGCCATAATATTATAGAGAGAAATCTATAGTGTAAATTTATATTCATCTGCTGTTGTTCTAATGTTTTTGATGAGCACATTAATATTACTGAAATGAGCTCAAACTGGCTATTTTGTTCCCAAGGAAGAAAATAATAACTGTTGACCTTTAAACAATGAGGGGGTGAGAGTGCTGACCCCTTCACAGCTGAACATTCACATGTACTATTTGACTCAGTCATCCCTTGAGATCTGTGAGTGATGGCTTCAGGACAACTGTAACCACTCCTACAACCATGGTACCAAAATCTGTGGATGTTCAAGTTACTTAAACAGTTCTCTATGTTCAAAGGTTCTGCATATCTCAATGTAGGTTTGTTGAATCTGAATGCAGAACCAGAAATGGAAAACCTTTCTATAACTGAGCATGTGTAATTCAAAACTGAGGTGTTCTGGGATCAACTACAAATAATTTAAATATTTGTGGTTCTTTGAACATTGTTTCTTTATTATTAATTATATGTTTTTATAGAAAATACAGATCAGGTAGAAATTATATCATTATGCAGTCAAAAATCTAAATATATTCCCTTAAATGAACTTTATACTTCTAATTATGCAGATTATGCTCTTTCTTTTGGCTAATAATCTACCATATAGACTATTTTAATAATCAAGGATATTCTATATTAAAAAAAGGTTGGTGCATCTGAAATTTCTTGGGTGTTTTTGTATGTGCTTAATAAAATAAGTCTTCAGAATCTCAAACAAATAATTACATCAAAATGATAATATACAGTGATTTGCCAAGTGATGAATCTTCTTTAAGGCTGAAATTCTTTAAGATTCAAGAATGTCATTAAAAGATAAGGAGGTCACTTATGATATTTCTTTCAGATTGTATAAATGACTTATACTAGAATCACTGATGTATTTATGAAAATACCTTTTATTTGACTTTTCCAAAATAAACAATGACAACTCAAGATAAACAAACCATTGGAGTCATTACACATACATTTTAAAGGACCTAAAACCATGCCAGTCAAAACTCTTGATGTAAATGAAAACACATATTTCAGCAGAGAAATATAAACTGCAAAAGATAAATAAATCAAAGTTTTCCAAATAGAAAGTACAAATTCTGAAATATGAATTTTACTGATGGGTTCAATGGGAGAATGGAAATAATAGAGAAAAGATATACAGCCTTGGAGTTTCAGTAGAAAAGTTTCATTGGGTTAGGTAAGCACCACTTAATTAATAAAGTCATCACAACAAAAAGGCTATAAGTAAGTGCAGTTAAAATAAGCAACAATTAAATTTAAATTAATATTAAAAATATATATTGGTGCATAACATATTTTGCATAACAGTCAACAACTTTGTAAATTAAGTAAGAGACATAAATCTTAAAATTCAGAAAATTAATCAGGAATAAACATGATTAAAGAAAATTCCTCTCAAACATATATACACAATACGCATCAAACAAAAATATTTCATCAATAAAAAAGACATTGCATATATGGGAACAATTGAAATGACTGAAAATTGTTTATAAAATGTACATATAGTGAAGCAGCATATTTAAAGTTCTGAAAGAAAAGAAATACCAAGCCAGAATCCCTTAATTATAAAAATAATACCAAGGTAAGGGCAGTGTAGATAAGGAAAGTTATAGATAATAAAATGGTACACAGTCTTTCTGCAGGAGATGCTGAAGGACTTTCTTTAGCTTAAGGACATTGCCTTTATATGAGAGCTTTTTGAATAAAGAGAAAACAACAGAAATGTAATATGCATATTTATATATATGTATTTATATATAGATATTTGTATTTATATATATAAATTGCATTATATACTACACATATTGCATAATATATTGTATATATAATGCAATAGCATATTTTCAATAATAATGATAAATTACTTATTCATCTTAAGTCCTTAAAAATATATATATGGTTATAGAAAGCAAAAGTTATACTATTGTTTAGTAGAATTTCAATATATGTGGATTGAGCATTACACCTGCCATAAAATTAAACAGAGGAGTGAAGTGATTGCAAAAAATTTTCATCAAAACTTTAAAAATATTAACTTTATATAAGTTGTGATGGGTTAGGTAAGCACCTTTTAATTAATAAAGTCATCATAGCAAGAAGGCGATAAAGAAATGCAACTAAAATTGGCAATAATCAAATTTAAATGACTACTAAAATATTTAAGTAACAAAGAAAAAAAGGAAAATAAGCAAAAACAATCATATTATTTGAGGGAATAGAAGGGAAAAATAATTAAATGATCAGGCAAATTCAATCTGATAATAATTTAATTGTGAATGTTCCACACATACCAATTAAAAAGCAGGCTTTAGGCTAGATTAAAACTAACATTAAATTATATGCTATTTTAAAATAATTTAAAATATGAAAACAGGTTAGTACAGTGAAAAGGGTGGAGAAAAATATCATGAAATACTAATTAAAAGAAAATTTAAGAAGCTAAATTGATGTTAAAGTAAACTTTAAAATAAGAAAAATGAGTATATATGAAAAATGGCATCACGCAGGTGCAAAAATTCAGCTATACAAGAAGACAATACAATCATAAATTTGCATGAATGCAGCAAAGCACTCCAAAGTACACAGAATAAAAATAAATATAACTGTAAATAAAATAAGTAAATCCATAATTATATATGGAGACATTAAATTTCTGTCTCAGCAATGGGGATAAGAAAAATCAGCAAGTATACATTTGTAAATACCATCAACCAACTGAATCTAATTTACATTCATTGAACATGATGCAAATATAATGTAACATTATTTAAATCTCTAAGATAGGTATATTTTGTTCCTTAAAAAAGCTTTAATGAATTTTAAATAACACAAATCATGAAAATAACTTACCTGATCAAAACAATATTGATAAAGAATAGATATCTGGAAATAATCAAAATTATTTGAAAATCAAGGAAGACATGTCAAAATAGTCATAGGTCAAACAGGATGTATCTAGAAAAATATATACTCTAAAATATTTTGAATGAAATAAGATAAAATTAGGGAAATTAGAACCAAAAAGACATAAGATACCATCTCACACATGTGAGAGCTGCTGTCATCCAAAGAATGGAAACAATAAATTTGAAGAGGTTGTAGAGAAATTAAACACCATTGGTGGGAGTGTAAAATTGTGTAACCATTTTGGAAAGCATTATGAAGATTCCTCAAATAATATGATTGATCCTGTACTTATCATTTAGCTTAAAAAAGCAAAAACACTTATTCACAGAGATATGTGATGCAGCACAATTTACAATAACCAAGAGCTGGAAACAACCTAAATGCCCATCAATAGATGAAAAATAAAGAATTTGTGGTATATAGACACAATGGAATACTGTGCACTTATCAAAGAAGGAAAATTCCTAAATTTGCAGCATCATGGACGGACCTGGAGGGAATTATGGTTAGGGAGATAAGCCAGAAGGAGGACAGACATCATATGATATAGCTCATGTGTGGTACACAAAAATATAACAAGCAAATGCATGAAATAAATTGAGCAATGATAAACTAAAAAGTGAACTAAAGCAAGCAACAATAGAATTTTAGGGGACAAGGCAACTTAGTGAGCTCAGGAAAAGATTGGTTGGGGGTCTATTGAGGGGAGAGAGGATTAATTATACAGTGAAGGAACAAAGGAAATGGTAGACTTACTGCAGCATATACAGATATAAATTTTCCATTAAATCTAGCTCAAACCTAGTTAATGTTGAAATGCAATACTACTTGAATAAATTTAATTAAGAATAAATGTTTTGTGTGCATGATGGAAAACGAGTGTCATTTTTTTTAAGGAAATAGCTAAAGAAATATTTGGAGGTAATTAACAGAATTACATGCCACATTAAAGAGCAAAATTTTTCCCAAATCAATATTTTATGCTTTTATCTTAAGAAAATCAATGTGATCAAAAGTTAGTTTTTTGAAAAGCTGAAATATAGTGACCACAATCTAGCCAGACTGACAAAAATCTGGGACATCATTGTTGATGTTACAATGAAAGAATAACAAAAGTATGTTAAAAATATCTTTATGCTTAAAATTCTACACATTAGTTTAAAAGACCAATTCCTTGAAAGAAAAAAAAATACAAAATACTATTCCTTAAAAACAGATGACCTGAGGAGAAAAGTTTGCAGTGACTCTCTAGTTAGTTTTGTCACCATGTACCTCAACTTTTGATCCCTTATTTAGGAGATACCCATTCAGTAATTTGCAGCACGTGGTTAGAGGACTTTGGTATTTTGCTCCTCAGGGGACTCCTCTATTATGTTTAATTTTTTTTTTTTTTACTATATGTTTAAAGTGAACAATGCTTTGCCATCAAGGATTATATTCAATAAGTTTTCTGAATTTTCAGAGTTCCTAATTTTTCACTTGAATTGCACCATTGAAGAATGATTTAATTTAGTTTCATTGGCACTGTACTAGCACAATGTGTGAAATCATCATAGAAGTATGGCATTTAAGGCATTATTTGGAAACCAACAGCAGTATATTTTCCAATAACCACTTGTACTCTACAGTTTGCAGATAAGATATAACCATGCATAAATTAAGAAGTATTTCATTACACAGAAAAATAATGATTAAATTATTATATCCTCTATGATAAGGTCAGACAATTAGTAATTTTTGTTTTTTGTTTATTATATAAAGTTTCCCAGATATAAGTAAAAGTATATGAGTTAAAAACTGGGTTTTTATTTTTAGATGAAATAAGAAGTTGAATATCAGGTTGCAAACTATTTAAAAATCAAAGTTTCATTCATTCATTCATACAAATTTAAAGTCGAGTCTAAAATTGTGTGAAATTAAAAATAATAAACTATAGAAATGTACTTTCTAGTTCTTAAATAAATACAATTATGAGTACAGAACATTTTTTATAAACCAATTTACAGATATTTTGTTTGCATATATTTTCCAAATTTTGTTTTACACATAGAATTTTTTATTGTTTTAATAATATGAAGGTGCCACTCAATGATTAATGAATTAAAGCTTGATGAGCATATATATATATATATATATATACAGATAAATGAGAAGACAATTAAAATTAAACAAATATTTATAAACATCTCCAGAGTTATACTATTTGATTTGAAAACTAAATATTTTATCTTTCATGTTCTGTAGTTCACCTATTGAAAATAATTTTCAGGGGGCTCTAGAAAATATATGCTAGTCATTTTATGTTAATAAAACAGACATTTCCTCAAAGTTTTCTGTGACAAAACTGCTATATATCATAGTTATTTCATATTCTATTTTGCAAGATTTTATCCATTTATAGATTTTTCACAATAGCACTGTAAAAATTACACATTTTAAAGATATGTCTTCGACACTTGAAGGAAAGCTTATTTGTTTATAATGCAACATAGTTTTGCCTCGTAGAAAGGTCTGAATTATTTTGACCACAGAAAAGTTCTCGAAAAGAAAACTTTGTCTCATCGTTAAATTTATTTTAAAATAAATGGTGAATTATATCAAAAAGTTTAAAACTTTTCCTTTTATTTCAATCTCATATATAACTTAATTATACTAAGTATATCTATATAAAATTTGCTGTTAATTTCAATTATAACAAGTAAAACCTTTTCTTTTTATTTCCAGATACTAAGCATTTTGCTTGACAGTTAGTAGGCATAGTAGGAATTTAGACACTTATTAAAAGTAATTTAGTCTTTTACTGTTGAATTCTAGAAACTTTGTATGTGCCTGAAAATTGTTTTTTCTTGATCTATGGTATACCAAAGACAGCCTAGAAGAAAATTTAGTGTTATTTTTCTTGCTTATTGAATCTGGAACAAACTTTTTTTTTTTTTTTTTTAACCTTATAGGATGGCAGAAATAGCACTATGAGTTCTAAAGGTCTACAGAAACTTTGCAGTTTTTATTTTTAATTCTTGTATGCTATCAAGGGCTATCATGTTAGGAACCACTTTGACTTACTAAAGGATGAGAACACACAGAAGGAAAACTTGGTACTCCCTGTCTGCTAGTGAGTACAAATGGGCACAACTGTGAATAAGGCCATCATGAATCTCTATTCAAGACTCTTACTGAAGGAAATTACATGCAAAACTGAACCCAGGTGAACCACACAGGAACCACCCACCTAACCTACAGATTTGTAAGAAATAATACATTCTCACACTACACCACTAAACTGAATGCAACAAGAAATCATTGATAATAGAAGAGAGATAATATGGTAAGTGAAGGAGGGAAGAAATTTGTATATTAGGATAAATTATGAGCTCACGAGATAGAACAAAGGTTACATTTTTCACTAAGATAATATAAAAAGAATAAATAAGTCATTTTGAGGTCGTCTCACCTCCAGTTTCTGATAGTCTCTGGCACTCCTAATCTTTGAGTGACATTAACTATAATTTGCAACTTTGTCTTCAAATATTTGTCTTTATGAATCAATCTTACATTGTGTCTACCTTAATGACCTCATATTAACTTGATTATATTTATAAAAACCCTATTCTCAAATAAAATATAATAACAAGAATTGGAATGAGACAAGGGGGGCATACAATTTAACCATAACAGCTATTGAATAGTCTTAACAGACAATTTTAAAAACACATTCTTCACCATCATCTAAGACAATAGTATACTTAAACTTTGAAAAAAAATAATATAAGATGATCCACAATAGATTCAATGTCTCTAGAAAACTATTGAATGATTTAAAAAATAAAATATTAACTGTGTGCCTCTTAAGTTATACATGTCTTTCTATCTCCCAGAAATGCCTTTAATGATTTCATGTTTGCTGAATAGATGATACTAAATTACTGAACAAGAGTATCTAGATAACTGCATTATAAAGGTGTCCTAAATAATGCCATATGTCAATAAACTTCATATGTCATTGAAATAACTGATGTGGAACAGAGTGGTTTAAAATCTATTTATCAGCACTTCTGGTCAGAGACCTGGTAGGAACAAGACTCACTTCCTCCTCACAGAGCAACTAGGAATTCACCTATTTTTCAGAAACACTAAGAAAAAGTAAGTTGAGAGGCTGTAGAGACACAGCAATTGTGACAAATGATAGGCTAAAATGTCTGGATTCAGAGCAACACCACAGACGAAGGCTTGAGATTCCAGTCGTGGAAGACAAGTTGGAACTACAGGAAAAACCTGCCCTCTCAGGAATTCCAATAGCAGCCAATACCCTGGCCAGCAGCTGGGACCTGGAGCCAGCGGCAGGTCTAGGCACAGGGTAGAAGAAGCACCAGTGGCTCCGTGGTTTGAACAGGAGGCCCAAAGAAAAATATGCTGTATGGCACCCTAACCAGAAGGCAACTGGAGCAATCATCCACCCACTGCCACCACATTGCCCTGGAGCTGTAGTATCCATCCACTGGAAATCCTGCCTTAGGGCTTAAAGGAAGAAGAGAGACTCCCAGAGGAAGTCAATGAGTCCCACTATCGCCATCTTGTGGGATTAGGTGAAACTGCAGCCTAATTGCTAACTGTGGGCCAACAATGTGATCACTGAAGATGGGAGCAGAGACCCTGGGCGAGGTCCTTGCACACACCAACTCCAACAACGAAGACTGGATTTTGGACAACAACAGACGATTCACATACGAATTTCAACAAATCCAACCCATGATGATGTCACAAAACTCAAGAAATCCCCGTGTCTAAATCAAAATCCAGGCTTACTTGGCAAGTCAATACCCTATACAAGGACATCACATCAGGCAAAACTGGGGGTAAATGAGGCCAGCTTCCCAAAATTTCTTCTCACTCTCTTTCACTCCTTTCTTTCACTATTTCTACATTCGCTTGTTGTTTTTTGTTTTTTTTTTCCTATCCGTTGCAGTCACCATTTTCAGATTGATTCCTGTTTATTGCATATACCTCCTTTCCTTTCCAGAAATGGCGCCCTCATGAAAGCATAGCCTCAACCCCATACGCCGTGATGATTTGAAGCAGTTAGATGATAATTGATAATTGTTTGGATCACTGGTTGGACCCATGGCATACCACAACCCAGAACTGCTTTAGCAATCTACATTCCATGTGCATGGTGGGGAGCTCAGCTCCTTCTTGTTGCAGCAGTTGGGCACCCCTCCCCCCCACACCCCTTCATAGGTTCCTGCATCATGGTCACCAGCTATGCTCTTTGGATCCCCAACTACTTTCTGTCCAATCAATGTGGTGCTTTCCTCCCTCCACCTCACACTGGAATAATAAATCCTTACTGGCAGGCCACAACCCCATTGTGCAGAGAATTCTGAAGGTGTCTTCTGAGATCTGGCTGACCTGCCCCAGCTTCTGCTTCTGCAGCCTTCCTAATAAACCAACCTTACTTCAAACTACTTCTACTGGCTATCTGGGAGAGGAAGTCAAAACTTCTCTTCCCAAAGCCACACTGCCATTTCCACCCTCTTACTTCCTTTTAAATACATAAAATAAGTAATTGCCTATTTCTCTTTTTACATCTTCTCCTTAAAAGTATGCCTTTATTTCTTCTTACCAAATTTGTTAAAAACTCAACATTACTATCCTGATTTCTTCACTATCCTAGTGTTAGGATAGATAGGTAGATATAAGCTGAGGCAGACAATGGACATGTATGAAAGCTGACAAAATGGCTACGGCCACATGGGCACAAAAGAATTAGATGAGCAAGAGGCAGGAGGAAACAACATAGGCAGGCATTCAAATTACTGATACTTATGCAATATGACTGAGTGGAGCAGTCTTGAAGCAGTTCCTCATATAAACCCCTGAGATAAAAAGAGGGGATATAAACCTGCCTGAGGGCACTGGTGGTGTGCAATCTCTCCAACTCCCTGAATAACTGAAGCTTTCCTTTTCAGAGCTATTTCAAAGCTACTTCTTATTTCCTATTAAGCTATTCCTTGACTTTACTTTCCTGGCTGATGTTTTTGAATTTTTTCACTCACAAGAGAGGAACCAAGGTTTATTCATTCATGCATTTTGACAAGGATATATTTATTTTATGATGGTGAATCTATGGGACTCACCATTAAACTAACTGTATCCATGGGTTAGCTGAGTGTCAGAATTGAAGGCACCCAATGAAAAGTCTAACTCAAATTGCCCTTTCTGTGGTACTACATATTTCTAAGACTTTCATTTACAAGAAAAATTTTACCCAAACCATTTTAGAAACTGCTTATTCCCATGATATCTTCAGATATCTGAGAATTGATATACCTAATAATGCCAGAAAAAAAATCAGTGAATATATTTACCATGTTAGGACTCCTTCCTTTTTATTCTCCCTAAAAACATCTCAAAGAAAAAAGTAGTAAAATGAATATTACACTTGTTTTACTATAGTGGCCAAAACTGAGAACATAAATTATTGAGAAAATCTAACCCCAAAATTCTCTCCTTCTTACACACCAGACTATAGTCCACAACTTAGAAGGGAGATCTAGATAATGAAAACAGGAGAATAATCTACTCAATGTAAAAGGCCAAGCTCTACACCCCAGCATCTTTACCATATTAATGGGGCACTAGCTTATATCTGGGGGCATCTGCACAGGCAGAGATGAAACAGGGAGACAAGTGTCTGAGTTCTCTCAACTCTGAATCCAAATGCTCAGGATAAGATTCCTCAATCAGGAGATATCCAACTAAAGAATATCTTTATATTATGGGATATTCTATGGCTCTTGTGGCTATAGACTCCATTAGATTTATTAGTAGACATCCTCTACGCACACGGAGGCAGAGAGGAAGAGGGGACTCTCAAAACAACTCTCAAGTACTGGCTCAACCTCAGTAACAGTCCAGTTCTTGCAGGGAAACCACAAGAATCTCAAATTATGCCATACACATAATAATAGACAATCACTTTTCATTATACTTTGGAGCCATTAGAAGCCTAAGTATTCTCAACTAAAGTACATTTTACCTAATCTTACCCCTAGTGTTAGTTGGTTCACTTGTCCAGTCTGTGAAAAACCTAGAAGAAAGAGAAAACTAGCTTCTTGAATGTGTATGATTCATTTTAGTTTAAGGACATTGATTCTGAGTAAAAAGAGAAGTTTCTTTGGCATATCGATGTCTCTGTGTTTTAATGCGATTTTTTTGAACAGACTTTCATCTTAAAATGTTATCTGATCTCACAACATTTTTTTCTCTTTGACCTCTTGTCTAGCTTCATAGAAAAATTTTCTTCATAAGAAAATAAAATCTGACAATGTGTACATTTTTAATAGAGGTAAATTTTATCTCTAAATTAAAGGAAACATATTGAGAATGCTGTAAATTTGACTTACTGACAAACAGAAATATTAAGTTAAAAGCTATATATAAATCTATCAGTTGTTCCTAGACCTGGTCTTATAAGATCGATCTCTTAAGTAATGGTTATGCAAAGGTACCTATACATAAGCAATTTTCCCAGCATGTAAATATAGTTTTAAGTGAAAAAATGTGTTTTTGTGTTTGTCTATATTTTGTAAAAGTATATGTTGCCAAAATTTGTCCATTTCCATTCAATAATGGAATACTCTTTTATGTGTTGCTCAATTCAGGGGATAACAAATTAATCTGGATGTTTCTTCAGATACAGGTTGTAAGGAAAATGTAATGCATGCAAATATGCGTTTTAAAAGAAATAAATTATTCCAAAATGTCATCAGACTAAACAAAGTCAAATATATTTTAAACTAAACTGTATGAAAAATCAAGCAAAGTTCTTTCATCTGTTAAAAAGACAAAGTGTATTCTTAAGCTGTGATCAATTTTAATAACCAATTGCAAGTTGTATAGAAACACTACATATAAAGAGCTTGTGCCTCAAAGCAAGTTATCCCTATCAAGTCTCTACGAAAGGTAAAAATGAAAACTGGGTTATATCAAAAGTATGTGTCTTTGACAAAATAAGTAATTTTATATTGTTGTATTTTATTTTTTAAGACTTAACTTCCCCAAATCCCCTAAAAACCCAGTTATGAATTAAAAGTTATGTTTTCTTATTTATTTTTAAAGAAAAATATGGGAAATCTTAGAGACCTCCTAAGATACTCCATATAAAGAAATAATTTTCTATTAGAAGAAAGATATATTAAATTTGACTCATGCAGTATGGCAAAATATTTTGGAAAGCGTTATAAAAGTAATGCTCAATGATCTTATGTGAAAATCTAATAATAATATGTTTTAATGGTTATATAAAATTCCTAAAATGTCTAATATGTTTATTTACTCTTCTATTCACTATTTTAAAACACTAAATCCTACAAAATTATGTAAACAATGTCAATTATGTTATAATCAAATCTTTATTTATGACCATTTAAATTTTTTTTATTTACAGAAACTAATGTTTGTTGATTTTTTCATGTTCAAAATACATTAAAATAATGTTGAAAATACAGATTTTGCACTTTATCGAACAACAAAATAATCTTTTTTTTCTTTTAAAGAAAATGCTTCCTTGTAAGACATCACTACTTAGGCTAATAATGATCTGGGAGGTAGAACTACACCCCTCTTCCCAAAGTTACTTAGCTTGGCAATCCACTGCTCCAACCAAGCTATCTTCTTTACTTTTGGCAGCCTTACCCTGTCTTCTTATTAAATTTAAGGAATAATATTAACCTGGTTTTCTCATTTTATAACTTCTCCTTATAGGAATACCTTTGCCTTTCTTACTAAATTTTATTACTATTTCAATTCTAATGCCTTTAAAGGTCCTTAATAGACAAAATGTGACAGAAGGAATAAAAAGGGAATAGAGGGCTCTAGGAGATGAAGCAAATAGGGACAACTATATAATTGCTGCCTTTGCCAGCATCGCCAACCAGCTTACCTAAGAATCAACTAAGACTCTAACATCACTGAATGAATCTGAATGAAAAGCTCTGTGCTATTATTGTGGTAAAGTCAGTCACTTGTGCAAAAATATATGCTCAAACCAGGAACCCATGGAGGCCATGTCCTAGTGCAAAAGGAAGCACATCAGAAAAGATCTTTCTTTTCTGCAGAGTGAGAAGGGACCACCCTTTCATAGTCCAGTCCATACACTGAGTGTTAAAGATGTAATGATGGGGCCCAATGAGCAAACTGACTACCAACATTTCATCCCCATGTTTGAGCCTCAGGTAACTCAGTGTCAGAGTTCTTATTTATGAAGAGCCATTTGTGCTCATTCAGCAATTTAAACCCTAACTTATTATTCTTCACAGCAGCTAATGAACATACATGAAAGGAGTTCTACCTAGCTTACTCTGGCTATTTATTTATTACTCTATTTTCTGTGATGTTCTTGACATAAATTATGCCAAAATCCTAAAAGTTCTCTAATCTGTCTTAAATTTTTCAAGGTATCATAACTATGGCCCAAGCCAGTACAGATAGATATATGGTGCAAAAACTTAGCAATAGTGCTCTTATAAAACCATCAAACCCTTATTCTGATACACAACTTTAACTATGGTCATTTAAAAGTTTTTTTTGTTTGTTTGTTTTTGCTAACTATGGCAGCACGAGGACACTGGGACATTGCACACTTAACCAGAATGAAGCCTTGTTCTAAGTGAAGAACAATATGTCTGTGAGATCTAAAATTACTCTTCAAAATAATCCCTTTGGATAAGTAAATGTAGCTAGTACAAATAATTATTTATTAGTTCACTGTTCCTCTGCCTCTGAAAGCTCACCCACACCAGGAAAATCTCTATTCTACCTCTAATTGGTATAAATCTCACACAATACTATAAAACTTTCCATATTTGCTAGTATCTTTATTCTATCTCTATGGAAAGAAACCTTCTTACATGTTTTCCTCTTCACTTTACTATTTTAACTATTTTTTTATTTCTTAAGGGCTAAATATGCTATAAAGTTGTCAGCTCAGTCTTTCACACTCTTAAAGCTAAACTTGTGACTGCATCAATTCCAGTCACTTCTAATCTGGAAAATAATTCTACCTCAATTTTCTCTGAAAGGTATGATATTACTATTGGGGTCTCCACTTAGATCTTTCCTGAGTCACCCCTTTTCAGAACCCCTAATCCTCATATTAAAATTCTGCCTTTTTAATCTGTTAATAAAATTTGTTTCTTATCATCTAGAGTCAATTAAATTACAACCATTTCAGCAAACTTATAAGCCTTTTGAATAAAGGCCGCACCTGCTGTACTCTGTATTCACTGTGTTCCATCATCCTGACTGCTGGTACCCCACAATCCTTCCTCCTATAGGTATCTTGGAAATAGAATAATTTGAACCCTAAGTAGGACAAGCTCTACAACCATGTCCAGCTCCAAGCTGTTACAGAAGAGATGATTTTTGTTCTTCATAACTAAAAAGATTTTTGGTCCTATTTGGTCAGGGGTGAAATGCTGGAACAGCATAACTTAAAATGCATTCAGCAGGTATGCAGACAGATGTATGAGCTAAAAACAAGGACTCCACTTTAACAACCTGGTTTTGGGACATGGTTATTCATGCTGTATTACTCTAGGTAAAACTACCAGCTTTCATGAGAGCTCCAACCCTCTGGATACATCCATCAAGGGAGAAATTCTCTCCTCTCAAATGTATACAAGAATACATTTTGCCTCAGTGAGAAATGTGGATACTACATGTGGTACACACAAAAACTTTCTCTTTGTAAAGTAAGTTTCATGACCTGCAGGGGGTTTAAACTCACTGCTATATGTCTCTCAAGGGTATCTCAGCTCACCCTCACTCACATGAGAAATATAACTTATCTAAAACAGAAGATGGGAGCATTAGATTTAAGGCAGTAATATAGCTTCTTTCTTGATGTGTTCTTGAAATAACCCTGCTGTGCGGAGTGTGGTGAAAATAGCAAGACAATAACATTAGATTATTGACTTCATACACAGTTGACAGAAGACTAAAGACTGTCAAATGCATGCATCCTATCCTACAACTTTGATTTCTCAAATGAACTTTTTTCAGAAATTCCATTGGCTACAAATTCTATATTATTTTTGAAAAATAGTAATGATTCTTTAATGCATAGGAAAAATAAGTCAATATATAATTCCGTTTTCTTAAAACATTTCAGAATGAATTTTAAAATGTGGATTTTGTGTTATTCTAAAACCTCAACTTGGAAGAAAAAATAAGATCACTGCTTCTATAAACTTAGAAAAGTCTCTTTTTTTCTTGTCTATTGTTAGATATTAACATAGGGGAACAAAATCTGCCATCCTTAAATATATCTTTTTGACATAAGGACTATTTAATAAGGACTAAAATGAGGTGATCTTTTGTAAGAGACATTTACATGTGTGTAGAAAAATCTCCCTTTTTAAATGTATCAGGTTTGCCCTAATCCTTTTGAGTGTTAGCAATGGATGAAGTAGCAACTAAAATCTGTGTGTGTGTATATATATATATATATATATCTCCAAAACATAGGGAAGGAGTTGAACATACAAGTCAACGAAACAAATAGAACTTTTAGTCAACTAACTGAAAAATAAAACAAAACAAAAAATACATCAAGACATATAATTGTGAAACCATCAAAAATTCAAGACAAAGAAAGAATTAGAGGTGACTACAGACAAAATGTAAGTTACTTATAAAGGTACTTCCAGAGGCTATCCTCAGACTTCTCAGCAGAACCTCAATAGTCCAGCTAATAGTAGAAAAGCATATTCAAGATACTCCAATAATAAAACTGCCAGTAAAGAATAATACAAAACCCTCTCTTAGATATGAGGAGGAAAATAAAAAGTTTTCCCTGACAAACAAAAACTGAAGGAATGTTCTGTTATGACACATTGCAATAAATGTGGAAAGAAGTTCATCTAACTCAAAAGAACAAATTTCACAAAAAAATCTAAATAAGGCAATTAATAAACAAAACCAGAAAATAAAAGTAAAAATGGAAATAGCAGGTCTAATATCAATAGTCACCCTGAATGCAAATGAACTGAATTAATTAAACAGAAAATAATGAGTAAATGGATTAGAAAACAAAACCTAACTATATGATATTTATTAGATTCACTTAAGATATAGAAACAAACATACACTTAAAATGAAGTGATCAGAATGGTCAAGCCAAAGGTGAAGCAAAAATAAAAATAAGAACTGCTCTAGTCATATCAGTAAAAACAGACTGACAAAAAAAATCAAAACAACCAACAATAAACAAAAATGACAACTTTATAATATAAAAGGATCAATAAAAAGGAAAACATTAAACTTCTTAAAATATATGCACCAAGTTTGATCATTCAAATACATCAAGCAATTATTCACAGATTTAAAGAGAAACATTGACATTAAGAAAATATTTGTAGGGGACTTTATTATCCACTCACAGTAATAGATCATCTAGAAAAAAAGATCAACAAATAAAGTCTTAAATGATAAATTATATTATATGTACTCATTAGATTTCTACAGAGTATTTTACCCTATAACAATATATTACATATTCTTTTTTAATGCTTATGGAACATTCTCAAGGATAAATCTAATACATGAGTCAAGTCACAATACATTTATGAAGATTGAAATTATATCTACCAATGCTTTCATTCACAATAGCAGGAAAGTACATATAAACCCAAAAGAAAAAGAGAAAAAGCAAAGGAGTGAATACAAATTAACATGTTACTGAACAAACAGAAGGTCAATGAGAATATAAAAGGCAAAATTCAAAAAACCTTGAGTGAAATAGAAAGGAGTACAGGACATCAGATTATGTGATGCATAAAAAGCAATAATGAGAGGGAAATGTGTAGCAATACAAATCTACCACAAGAAACAAGAAAATTAACAAATAATAAAAACATAAGATTCTACCTAAAGGGAGTAAAAAGAGAAGAAAAATACTCAAAATGAAAAAAAAATATTAGATGAGCTCAGAAATAAACAAATTGGAGTACAAAGAGAATATAAAAAAATTAAATGAAACCAAGAACTGGTTAGTTGATAAGTTAAATAATATAAAATACACAAACCATTATTTAAACACAATAAAGATGATAGAAAAAACACAAATAAAATCAGAAATGAAAGAGGATTAATTACAGCTCCATGAATATTTATTGTTACCACTTTCGCTAATCAACAGTCTCAGGTGTAAGGTGATATCTCACTGTTGTTTTAATTTGCATTTCCCTGACAGCCAGTGAGTAGGAACATCTTTTGGCATGCTTATTGGCCATCTGTATATCCTCTTCAGAAAAGTGTGTCTCTGATTCCTCTTCCCACATAGTAGATTGGATTGTCTTTTATTCTGTTATTGATTTTTGTGAGTTCTTTGTGTATTTTAGATATTAAGCCATCATTAGAAATAGGAAATGCAAATATCTTCTCCCAGTTAGTAGTTTGCCTTTCAGTTTGGTGGTTTTCCATCATTATTTTTCTTTTTGCTTCCCATGATTTTGAAATCGAGTCCCCAAACACCTCTCTACAACTTCTGTCATGGAATGTCTTTTCTATGTTGTCTTCCAAGAATTTTATACTTTACAGTCTTAAGTTGAAATCAGTCCATTTTGAGTTATTTTTTTGTGACTAGTGTTAGAGTGTTCTAGTGTAATTCTTTTGCATATGGCTGTTGTTTTCCCAACACAATTTATTGAGGAAAGTTTCCTCTCTACATCGCATGCTTTTAGCTCCTTTGTCACAGTTTAACTGACAGTATGTGAGTATGTCAGTTTCTTGTGATTCAGGTCTATTTCACTGATCTGTGTCTCTGTTATTATTCCAAAAACAAACTGTTTTGATGACTATTGCCTTGTAATGTAATTCAAAGTCTGGAAATGTAATCCCTCCAGATTTGTTCTTTTTTCAAATTATTACTTTAGCTCTTAGGGAACTTTTGTTGCTCCATACAAATTTTAAGATTTTTTTTTTATATATTTCCTGGAAACAAGCTTGTGGGTTTTTAATGGGGATTGCATTAAACCTGTATGATTCTTTCCATAGATGACCATTTTGATGATGTTTATTATTTTCAACCATGAGCAGGCAATGTTTTTCCATTTCTGTGGGTTCTCCTGTATTTCATTTAAGAAGGACTTGTTTTCATTGTACAGGACATTTATTTCCTTTCTTAAGTATATCCTCAGGTATTTTATTCCTTTAACTTCTATTTTTAATGGTGTGATTTTTGTGATTCCATATTCTAGTTTTTTTGTTTGTTTTTTGAGTGTAAAAATGCAACAGATTTTGTTGTATTGATTTATAGTCTGACACTTTGCTGTATTCGTTGATGAGTTTCAGAAGTTTTTTGACAGAGGTTTTAGGGTTTTCAGTATATATATATATATATATATATATATATATATTCATGTGATTGGCAACTAATATAGTTATACTTCCTCCTTTCCAATTTGTATTCCTTTATTTCCTTTTTTTTCCTAACTGCTCTGATTAGGACCTCCAATATGATGTTAAATAGCACTGGGGAGAGAATATATTCTTTCCTTGTTCCTGATCTTAGAAGATAGGCTTTCAATATTTTACGATTGACTATGATATAGGTTGTGGTTTTTTTGTATATGACATATATTATGTTGACTTGTATACCTTTTATTGTCATTTTATGAACTTTTTTTTAAGTCATCAACGGGTTGTTGGTTCTTGACAAAAGCTTTCTCTGTATCTATTGTTATGATCATATGTATTTTCTCTTTGCTTTTGTTGATAAAATATATTACATTAATAGATTTATGTATGCTAAACCATTCTTTAATACCCAGGATAAATTCCACTTGGTCATGATGGATGATATTTTTTAATTCATTGTTGGTTTCAGTCTGCAAGTACTTTGTTGAGAATTTTTGCATCTATGTTCACTAGAGATATTGGCTTGTGTTTTTTTTTCCTTGTGACATCTTTATCAACTTCTGGTATCAGTGTGATTTTAGCCTCATAGGAAGTATTTGGAAGTGTTCCCTGCTCTCCAATATTGTTGAAGAGTTTTAGAAGTATAGGTGTTATTCTTCTCTGAAGGTTTGCTAATCATTAGAAAAGCCATCTGGTTCTGGGCTTTTATTTTTAGGAAGACTTTTCATTACATATTCGGTTTCTTTGCTTGTGATAATTCTGTCAGGTTTCTAGTTCTTCCAGGCTCAGTCTTGGTAGGCAGTTTGTTTTTTTTTTTCTAAAAATCTGTCTATAGCCTCAAGGTTATCCAATTTGTTGTCATAGAGCTGTTCTTGTAGTCCTTTTTTATGTTCTGAATTTCTGTGGATTTTTCTCATTTCCTTAGATTGTTTCTTAAATTATTTCCTTAGATTTAGATCATTTCCTGGATTACAATTAACTTTCCTGTTACTACTGCTTTTGCTGAATTCCATAGATTCTGGTATCTTATGTCTTAATTCTCATTTGTCTCTAAGTAATTTTTAAGTTCTTCTTTTATTTCCTCTTTTACTCAAGTCATTCAGGAGGATATTACTTAGTTTCCAATTAATTTGAGGTGTTACAGCTCTCTTTTTGTGGTTGATTTCTAGTTTTAAGCCATTGTGGTCAGCAAGATGCTTGGCATGATTTCAATTTTTGCATATTTGTTGAGACATGTTTTGTGTCTCAACATATGATCCATCCTTGATAGAATTCCATGCACACTTGAGAAGAAAGTGAAATCTGTAATCATTGGGTAAAATATTCGGTCTATGTCTGTTACACCTATCTGTTTCAGATAAAGCTCTTTCCCTATTAATTTTCTGCCTAGTTGATCTGTTCATTGTTGTAAGTGGGGTGGTTGAAGACTCCCACTATTATTGTGTTTCTGTGGATGTCTCTTGTCAGTTCAAATAATATTTGCTTAATACATTTTCATACTACTTTACTTGGTGCATATTTGTTAATGAGCATTAGATCTTCTTGCTGGATTGACCCTCTAATCATTACATAATGTTCATCTCTGTCTTTTTTGTGATCCTTTGATGGAAGTTTGTTTTATCTGATGTGAGTATAGCTGTTAGTGTATTTTTGTTATTGCCATTCAACAGTAGGGTTGTCTTCCAACCACTGACTTCTAGCCTTTGTTTATCTTGGGAAAGAAGGTAGGTTTCCTGAATGCGACAGATGTTTCATTTATGCTTTTTAATCCATTCATGTACTTTGCATCACTTGATTGGTGAGTTCAGTCTATTAACATTTAGGAGAGTTATTTATATGAAGCTACTTATTGTCATTTTGTAATTTATCTTCTGTATGTTGCTTTATACAATGTCTTTGTTCTTCTCTTTCTCTGCTTAGGTCAGTTTAGTAAGTTATGTTTTGACTGGTTTCCATTGTTGTTTTTCCCTTTGCTTTCTTCCCCAGGGATGAAGTTGGAGATCACCCTGAAGTTATTATTAACAATTCTATGTTTTTTCTTTTTTCAGGTGAAAGCATATTAGTCTTCTATTTCTAACTATCGATATTTTTGTTCTTTTCTCTTCCTCCCCATTTTTCATATTTGCTATATTACTGTTTTTAAGTGAGTGCTCTTTACACTTTATAGGGTATGCTTTAATGTTTTTTGCAAAGCTGGCTTTGAGATCATGATTTCCTTTGTTTTGCTTATCAGAAAGTTTTTTTATTCTTCCTTCAATTCTGAATATTATCCCAGGATATATTTTCCTAGGTTAAAAATAATTTTCTTTCAGCACTTTGATTATGTCATGTCATTCCCCTCTGGTCTGTAAAGTTTTGGTTGAAAAATTCAATGAAAATCTTAAGGGGGCTCCTTTGTATGTGATTTTTTTTCTCTGAATGCTTTTAAGATTCTTTATATTTTTGACATTTTGATGACAAGATTCTAGATGTAGTTCTGTTTGGATTTCTTATATTACTAACTCTGAGCTTCCTGAGTCTGGAGTCTTGCTGTATTCTTCAGGTTTGGGAAGTTCTCATCTACTTCTTTAAATACAGTTTTGGTCCCTCCTTCTCTCCCTTCTCCTTCTGGAACCCTATGTTGTGAATGTTTTTCCTTTTGATGGTATCTCAAAGATCTCGATTGTTGTCTAAATTTCTTTGCATTTACTTTTTTTAATCTCTTTGTTGGTTTGTTTGATGGGGTTCCTCTGTCCTATCTTCTATGTTGCTGATTCTGTTAGAAGCTTCATTTATCCTAATATGAGTTCTTCTATTGAATTCTTTAGTTCAGCTACTGTATTTTTCACTTCTTTGATATCTGATTACATTTGTTCTCTTTCTTTTTTGTTCTCTTTTACTTCCTCTATTGTTTTCTTTATTCTCAAGAATATGCTAATCACTGTGATGCTAAATTCATTTTTAGATAGTTTGCATAGACCGGATGTATTCAGCTTTTCCCTGGGTTTTTGATTGCATCCATTATTTCAGATATAGTTCTTTGTGCCTTTATTCCATTTGGCATTCTGTTTATATTTCTGTAGGTTGTTTTTTTTTTTTTTTTTCCCTGCAGTGATGGCTCATAATTGACAATTATGTTGCAGTTTCACCTCTACCCATTAGGTGGCCGCTATAGGTCAGCATTGAGGTTTAATCCCTTTAAGGAGACTACCTTCTTCCTTTAATCCTGGGAACTGAATATCTTGTGGGAAGGATCCGGTGGGTGGATTCTGAGAATCCTGGGCTAATTGTTGGTGGGAGAGGTTAGAGGGTGGGGAATTTTACTAGCTGCCTTTTGGTTAGAGTGGCGCCCAGTGTTTTCTCACTACACAGCCTCCAACTGAGTTCACTGGGCACTGGTTTTTCCTACCGCCCTGGGCAAAGACAATCTCCCCAGTATCTGTGTCCCAGCAACTCTGGGAGAGTTCTTTGCTGCTTCTGCGGTGGCTCTCTAGGGAGTTGTATCTTTCAGCAGTTCCACCCGCTCTGCCCTGGCAGAAATCCTGACTCTTCCGGTTTAGCTCCAGTCCTGGCCTTTTTTACTTACCCTTTGTCATGATGAAAGTTGCAACCAGTGCACCTATTTTTACTTAGTATTTGTTTCTGGAAAACTGGTGATTTCCTAGTTGCCCAGTGGGAGGATATGAATCTCACCCCTACCAGTTCATTGTCTTCACAACCATTTGAGTTGGTTTGCTTTTATCTTTTGCATATTCGTTTTTTACTCTTGTATTTCCATATTAATTTCTAGATGTTCCTGTTATATTTTGGATTTTGTCATCATTTTGGAGTACTTCAAAAATGCCCTCTGTCACCATTCTTTTCATTTAAGTAACTGTATCATTGATATTAATAATCTATTCATTGAATTTTATCAATATATTCTTATTCAAATACAATAATTACAGAAACTTAATCAAAATTAGCTTACTTATGCTTATTAAAATAAAAATAATAACTGCTCTTGAATAAAGTCACATTAAATGACTATCATAAGATAAAGGGAAATAATATAACCAGTGATTATTATCAGCAGAATTCAGGGCTATGACAGAATTTTTAGACAAAATGGGAAAGATGCCAAAATGAATTAAATGAGAATTTGAACAGGTGTTCGTATATATCTGCCCTCATTTGTAATGGCCAAGAGAAAAGACCTCTGATTCTAACATTGTCTTGTAAATTTATGCTTATTGGTCTTAGAAATGTAAATACTTTGAACTCCCTCAAGTGTAAGAGTTCAAACACTGAAAGCAATTAAAACTTGTATTTAGAGAAAAAGTACTTGGAATGAGAGACATAGTGATGTGTATATGGATCACTTAAGATTTAAAACATTGTGTGTACTGGTTGAATAAATAACTTCTCACATGTTAAAATATACAAATTTTATTTTAAAACCCTTGCAATCATAATTCATGAATAGATAGACTTCCAGTAATGAAATAGAGGAGGAAAGTTTTTGCTGAGATAATTGAATTCTCATAAAATATATCATATTTTCTTTGGAACTTGAATACAATTTCTACAAGTTAAATAGCAAAAAATATTTTTCTTCATATTGTAGTTTAGATATTGGATAGAAATTTGGAAATTTGGACTTGCGCAAGGAAAGATCTATAAGAATGCAGATCCACTACTCTGGCATTTTATTTAACCTTGTATGGCCCATTCTCCCTACTGGAGATAATATTGTCATATCCTAGGATAACTTATTTTTCTTCTCCTGTGCAGTTTTATGGTTTTATTATCATAATATTGTGCAAACAAAGTGTCTATTTGTTTTTTTCTCTGTGTTACCTGACATTGGGATTGGTGACACTGATGATCAACTGGGTAGCTTTTTCCACAATGAACTTGTGGTTCTTGCAGGAGACATTATGAGGAATCTCAGCATGGTGAGATCTGTTGCACATCGGCAGTACTTCCAGTTCCTTGACATTGTGAACCAGGAACTTCCAGAAGACACTGGAAAGTATGTGATTCATTTTCTTGTTGCACCTAAACCCAACATCAGGTCAGGCATCATCAAGCTCTGGCCCCTGCACTTAATTTTGACACATGGGTCTGGCTGGTGCTAGATTAACTTCCTCTTTTTGACAATCTTGGACTTCACAAGGAATCTGAGAGCAGCCATGATAATGAGTAGAAGGCTACCACCTCCGGAGGCAGTGCTGAAGAAGAGCTCTAGGGTAATTTTAAAGATGATTCAACATTGCTCATTAATCACTTAGGACAATATTTAACACATAGTATACGGGTTTTTGTTATGTCTATAGAGATTAATCTGTGTTAAATTGAGTCCTTTATTCCTCAGCTACAATAGTTAAAAATCAATTTACTTTAAATAATAGTTTTTATTAATATATATTACATTTGGCTATTGACAGAATTATCAATGTGTTCTGATGCATCAAAACAAATTGAAAAACAAAATTAGCCTATTAAATCAAATTAATCTGAACATTAAGATCAGATGTAATCAGTCTATTAAATCAACCTGTTAAATTGATCTGAATATTAAGATCAGATGTAAGTCTTCATAAGAGATGAATTCATATTATCTCACTTAGTTTTTGGTCAATTTTATTAGTGATGGCAGAATTCGACTAATTTGTTCTTGTTTTGATGTGATTAATTATAATAATCAAGCTAATCATACAGTGTAATAATAGAAAAGTCAATAGTCAAGTGGCTTTGAACTTTTCTTTAAAACCTTAAATATTAAAAAATGAATACACTAACCTGCTCAACTGGAAAGTATTTCTGGTTATTTTAGCAAAATATGGATCCAATATTGTAAAAAGAAAGAAATCATTGAACACTAGGAGAAAGCACATTTCAAGTCTACATTTGACCTTAAGTAATTGACAGATACCATAAAGATTAATAAAATAGATTTGGGTATATATTCTCTTTTATATTCCTTTTTCCATTTTTAATAGAACATTGTTTCTAACAAGTTCTGCTTTTTTCAATAAGGTATATCTGAGAAATAATTTCAGAAATAAGATTGTGTTAGAAGAATAGAGACAAATAGCTAGACTTGTTGCCAATGACTTTCTTAGAACACAATCCCTGAACAAAACCTTAACCTTGTAAGACCTCTCCTATCCAAAAAGGAAATGTCCCCCTTTCAGTCACTTAAAACACAGCTGTGTTTTATACCCTCTAAGGTCTGGGTAAATTTATTTTTCCTTGTATACTCACATTACATTTTAATTCTGAAAATTTAAAACAATGTAATTATTAAAATATAATTGAGATCTGTGGAGGGCTATGAAATGCTCCACAGTCTCTTGCTAGTTAAAAGGAGAAGAGAAATGATATTTTGCAGTAATGTGCTTTGATAAGAAATTTGAATTGAAAAAAAACAATTGGAATCAGAGGAGTGCAGCATAATAACCAGTAGAATAAAAAGAAACTCATTGAGAGGGATGGCTATCTCTTAAACCCTTCAAAGCATATTCCTCATCAAAGCATATTATTTATAGATATAGGAGGAAAAGAGTTTTAAAATAAGATATGATTCTTCATATATATATATATGTACATATTTCCTATCAATAATGCTTGGAGTAATCAACCTAATCATAACAGTGTATGAATGCATGGAAAAATGTACAAGACATGCTTTATTCTGAAAATTAATATGTAAGTAGGAAATAATTTGGGTCATAATATAAAATAAACATACAAAATACATTTTACAGTGTAGAATAAACTGTGTTAAATGCTTTACACTGTTACTTCAGAAGTACATCTTGGTATGTGCTCATGGATTTAACAGCTAAGGTTGCAACCTCCAGCTGGCACAGTCCACGTACATTCCAAGGACCTGGGACTGGGGTGGGAGAAATAGCCACAATGAAGATTCAAATAAAATGCTGCTTCCTCCTCTCTCTTCCTGCCTACCTGGGTGCTCACCTTCATTCCTACCTGTGCCCTTCCTTTAAAAACAAAAGTATGACTCTACCATGACAGATCCTGTAGTCTTCAGTAGAAACATAACCAGACTCCGATGATCCTTCATGGAAGAAGGATATGGTAATAAAAATTACCATTCCTCATTCTTTTGCCAACTCTTCCTAGTGATTGAGTCAAGTTTGCCACATGGCTAGGAAGAGCTTTGATGAAGTTCAGAGTTAGATGCACATGCACAGAGAGGAGTGATGTAGACTGGTAAGTGGGAGCAGGGGACAGCAGAAAATATCCAAGACCCATAATCTAGATGTCTAGAATTGTTCGAGAATTCTTCTTGTGATAGTAAATGTATAGTGCTCAGAATGCAAAAGTGAGAAAGTAGACATATTTTCTTGCCCTCCTTGGAACTCATGTTTTAGTGCATATTTCTAATATAATGTGTGTATGTTTTCATGTGTGTACACTTGCATAACTTACATAAGTAAGCACACAACTATGAAACTACAAAATACAGTATGTATTTTTCTGATTCTCTTTCTCTTCATGCATTTGCCACATCTTTCTTGAGAAAGAAATGTTGACATTGCCTGTAATGTTGAATGTTCCAGAAACAATGCAAGGAGAAAATTGATTAATGGTCAGTTTTATTTTGTTTATTTATTTATCTATTTCCAAGCAAGACCTTTGCAAACTAAAAGGAAAATTTGAGGGGGCAGGAATTTTCAGATGGTTCCATAAAAAGCGAGGACAATGGAGAAAATTCTACCCTCACCTCTACTTCCAAGATAAAGATCCCCGGTACTGTGTGCAGAGTCCTTACCAACAAAGAGAGACTGAGAAAGTGGAGAAAAACAGGATATGAGGCTGCTGAGAACATTTGGACTGCTGAAATGGCGTTATTTTGAAGTTGAGCATGCTGTGGCCCACTGTCATTCAGATGGACATGTGATATCTTCCTTGTACCAGCAGAGGTCATGTTCATAGTTTTTGGAAATGTTGCTAGTATCTCACTAAGCATTTGCATCTCAGAAATCTGCTTATTATCTGACAGGAGAATTGTTTTATATCCTCTGACATTTGCTCAGTACCTAGCAACAATAACCCATGTTGACATATGAACAATCCCTAATAGTCATTAACTTCCACTCAGTCTTCCAAATATCAATTGAAGTTCTTGATGCAATCATAGAATAGACAACAATAATATGGAGGAAAGCCTGAGATGGATGATGCTAAAACTCCCTGGTTAGACAGGTATGTGAGAAGAGTGTATGTGATGTGTCAAATATCTGATGCTGAGTATCTGGCACATTTAGAATTTGAAAAATAGCAATTACTTTTATAAATCAGTTACCAGAACATGTTTACAGTTTTATTTCCATTATTACTAATCATCATATTCCATGAAAACTACCTCCTAATTCTCTAAATAAGTATTAATTTTTTGATATTAATTGAAAAATAATATTTTATCTTTATTTTTCAGGTTTTATTAAAAACAACACAAAGATTTCTCCAGTTATTTTAGTAAAAGCAATTTAGAGACTTTAGGGAGTTCACAAATTTATATCCTGATTTTGACAACTGCAAACTTCATAAATTTAGACAAGTTATTTCATTTTACTAACCTTTGCCTTTTTATTTAAAAAAGATGGGCACATAAATGTTACACTTATGTGGTTGTCAAAAACACTAAATGTGCATGAAAATCTCCTAATTCTATCACTTTGCATTCTTCTTGTGCACTTATATCACCAATCTGTCATTATTTCCTTGAGTCCTATCAAAGACACTAACCAATGACATAATTTTCTTTCTCTATATTTCTGTATTGCCTGAAAATTTGTTTTTCCTGAAACCTTCAGCAAGTTAGCAATGATAAAGCTCGAACTGATACAAATACATTTTTCTTATATCCTTCTGCGTCTTGTCTTGGTTTGCATCTTAAAAAAGGAAAATATTGCCCATATCCTAGTGTGATATTTTTCTGTGTTTCCTTAAAAACACAAAACTAAAGATGCCCAGTCTTTTTCTACTTGTCATACTAACGATACTTCATAAACATAGCCAGTTTTTAAAAGTAAAAGTGTTAAACAAAATCTGTACCTCCCTACCCATGTTTAAATAAAGAGGATACAAATGTAAAATATAACAGATTGGATGCCAAATCCAAGTTTGATTCATAGATAAATAGAAGGGAAAAATGAAATGTATATTTAGCTTCCAACAGTATTACAGCTAATTGATTTCACAAAAACTGGAATGTGAAATTTAACGATAACATTTTTATGAAAATTGTACAATTAATGACATAAAATACCTCATAGATAGTGACATGTCAGAAGATTGTTAATACTGGAGATGACAGTGAATCATTAAGCTCTAAGTCAAGTTTCAGTAAAAAATATATAATACGTTATTAAATATTATTAGTTTCATTAAAATGCTATGTGAGTTACTTACTCCAGATTATCCAAAAGTAGAAAAATTCTTGAAATATCCTTCCAGTATATTAATTCTGAGGGCAATTTAGACACATAAGAAGTTGTTAAATTCACCACATTTTTGTTAAGTCTGGATAAAGAATGCATATTGATCAGTTAATTTATTATTGAGAAACCTACCTTTAGAAGAAGTAATAGAAAGAAGCAAAGAGCCATCATGAATCTAGTATGATTAATGTATATTAAGTAAGGATGATCTTTTAAATGGTGGAACTGATAAGCAACAAATTATGTGAAATAAAAATGGAAGAGATGATTTCAGATACTTAACATACTACTTATATACATATTTGCACTTGGACATATATAAATGCATTATTTGCATCTACATAAATAATACATATTTATATGAAAGGTTTAGAAATATTTCATTAGTTCATTTAGTTTTGTAAATTGAATGAATAACTAAATAATTTCCTTGTTTTGATGACACAAGACATGACCCAAAAATAGGTACAGAAGAGTGCATAATACCTCCTGACATACTCTTTGAAATTTACTGTGAACCTATAATTCAAAATAAACATGCAACTTTTTAAATGAAATACTGTTGGACTAAATTATTTTTGCATGTGAAAAAATTTAAGACAATTATGCTGTGTTTTTCAAAGTAATATGATACTAAAAGTGAGTTAAATCAAAAAATATATCAAAAACTAAGATTTTTATGAGAATTTTGCTATAATTTTTGACAGTCTGGAATGAGGTGTTTCAGACCATTTTCATGTATTTATATTTATAAATTATGAGAAAGAAGTGTGATTCCAAAGAGACAACCTAGCCATTCAATGAAACAAGATATATAAGTAGAATGTAATAATTATAAATGTATTACTGAAATATTGTTTTTATCTATCAAAGCTCAATTCTACCCAGCAATTACAGTAAAATTATTATTTATTTTTACAAATCAGGCTTCGCTTCAATTAATCTGACCTGTTTTTAGCATAAATACATCAATATTAGTCATACACCTTCCTACTTAACTTTTCTGGAATCTTTTGTAAGGAAACTAGATTGAGCACTTAATAGTTCTTCAGTGCTCAGGAGCCAATCCCTGATCTTTTGACCCCACTGGTAATGATTACAAGTTTGGATAGATTCATCTCTCAAAGTCCCCCAAGTCCTAGGGTTTCTGGGTCTGTCTAGGAATGACATTTTTTATCCTCTTGATGGGCCATCTGGAACACTGAGTATGAGATATCAGGGTGATTTTAATTTAATTTTTATTTTTGCTTCATAAGATCAATCTCAGTTCCTAAACGGTGTATCTGGCATACCTCAAACACGAAATTTAATTCAGAGGGAACAAGTTTAACCATAGAAAGTAAAAGATTAATTGGAATAAAATATATATATATATATATAT